>CAJQZJ010032066.1:9331255-9367070 GCA_907164525.1 Lophiomys imhausi | reverse complement strand
AAAACTTTGTCATGTGTTTCATCACAGCAATAGAAACACTGTCAAAGATAGTAGCCATCTGTAATGGGTTAGTTTTCTGTAGTGAATTAGTAAAGTACTCTTAAGGGGCAGGCAAATCAGTCTGGCACCTGGCAGCACACAGTCCTGGTCAACCATTGAGAAGGCATTCTGACAGCCCTGGAAACTGAAAGGAGCTGATAGCTTGGCATTGCTTGGATGCTAGAGAAAGCTGAGCCAAAATGAGAGGAGCCCAGTTGAAACCACAGCTCCGTGAGAGACACAGTGCCTTGGTGAGGCACATGGTTGAAGAGCCACTTTTGAAGGCTGTGGACAGTGCTTGGTGAAAGGGCATGGCTGCAAAGTCACGGGAACTGTCGGAGAAACCCAGAGAGGTCACGGGAGCCAACAAATAGTGTGAGAAAGGGTGACTACAAAAGAGTCTGAGACCATACCCTATATAAGCCAGAGAGCCCCGCGAGAAGCCCTCCAGCTCCCATGGTGGAGGGACAGAAGCACGCAGAGGATTATGAAAAGCTGGGCCGTATGCCATTTGCCCTGAGGCCATGCTACTATAGCACGAGCCCTGAGAGAATAAACAGCAGGCAAATAAGAGTCTCAGAAAGGGACTCTTGCCACGAGCCAGACCAAGAGGCCATGAACAACGGCAGCGGAAGTGGAGTGGCCTCAGGTACGCTGGTGAATGAACCAGGCAAGAGGCTTGCACGGGCTGAGGAGACCATAGACAGTAAGGGTGGCCTGGGAAATTGAGACTGGCTGATGCCACAGCGCCAGGAGCAAAGCAACTGAAGTGGGCCGGAGGGCAACGACAGCACCCACGGGAAGTGTGAGGCTTGCACAGACCGACTGCGAGGTGACCACAGAGATAGAGACTGCAGCTCTGAGGGGACCGTAGAGATAGAACCCTGTTGGGGAAGCCAGGGACCCACTAGAGGCTTTGAAGTCAAGGCAAGGCTGCGAGCTAAAGACTAAGCCAGATGGTGTAATAGCTAACCTGAGGGCATTCAGCTAGTTTAAACAGCCGCTTGAGGTGTGCGTGGACAGAGGAGACTTCATGGGGCCCCAAGTTGAATGGGTGAGGCGAGTTGGCCAGGCTAGCCGGCAGACAGTGGCGATGACAGGCCCGGAGGGAGCTAAGCCAAGCTGAAGATAAGATTGCCATGACGAGCACCAGCCGATAGGAGGATGACCAAGTTGCCTGCACGGACCTGCACTAGAGAATTTTAATATCCTTTCCGAAGGGTTAAAGTAGGTTTAGTTAGGTGTTATTAGGTATCATAGGTTCTAGTTATTAAATGTTTATAGGTGTTAGGTATAATAGATTGTAGGATATAGGTGTTTTGTAGATGTTTATAAGGTATTAATAAATATAAGATAATAAACTTTTCATTTACAGCCATCACTATTAAAACGCAAACTTTAAAAACTATTGTGGACTATGTATCAAAGACAGGAGGGCTCGTTGGGGTGAAAGGTGTTACAATCAGGCCGGTGGGAAGAACATGCTTGATTTCTCTCTAAGGAATTCTAGGGATGACACCCACACTTAAATGTCTTTCACCTTTCTTCCTCCTCCTCCTCTTCGTCTTCATTATCATCATCATCATTACTAAAATAACATAACTTATAATTATGATATGTTATAGTAATATCACAGACTATCTCTGACCCACTAGAGAAACAGTTAACTAATAAAAATATACTGGATAGTTTTATTTGTGTCATGAATAATAGCTTGATGGAAGAAGGTCATACAGCACATGAAACAGCCTTTCTTGGTGAGTCAATTTAACAAACATACTGTGGAACTTTTATGAGTATATGTGAATTGTGAACAGAAATCATACAGAAAAACAGAATTGTAATACACATATGAGTATGTGTGAATTGTAAACAAAGCTCATACAGAAAAACAGAAAGGTGTCCATGCAATGTGGCTGACATTAAATAACGTAGCCATGTCAATATTTAAGAAGAAAGGAAGGTTTTATGGAAGAAAAACCTGATCTGTTCTCATGGGCAAGTCTGATGTGGGATAGGAGTCTTTATTAAAGGGGTGAAGAGGTAGGGAGAGAGATGCTGATGTGTACGTGTCCTACGTCCAGTCAGGACAGTGTTTGAGGATTTTCTGGGTGGAAGTATTCAGCAATTTATTAACAACTCTGGTCGCTGAAATCAGAAACATCTGTGAATGAGATTACTTCCCCCAACCATAGACAGGAATCTGTTTTAAGCGACGGAACCTATTTTTCTCTCAGTCAGAGCATATTTTTGGAATCTTACACATATGGCTCCCAGACATCAGCTCAACTTAGTTTTATATCATTTTGACTCTTTGGTTATGGACCCCAGTTTCACTACGTGACCCTTGGCATTGGCCTTCTGTACTGTACTAAAGTCTCTGTAACTATATCAACATTGCTTTGAAAGGTCTACCTTGGCTCATGCATTACTACCTGTTGTAATAGAGTGACACATGTCTCTGCCTTCATTATACATTTTCAGGTTTGAGAAAAATAATATCTATCTCTTTGAGAGATGAGTTCAGAATATTTAGTATAATGACAGATACTAATTAAGTTTTAAAAATAATTAAAAACAATCCAAATATTATTTTGGCTCATTTACAAGAATTTGGTTTCTTTATGAACTGATTCAAACAAACTTAATAGAGTTTGTTGAGGAAAATCATTAGAAAGCCTGGGATCAGGTTCTAATTCCACGCAAATGGTTGAATGTCAACATAGATACTAAAGATTGAATGGTCTTCACTCTCTGTACTCTCCCAGGTCAGAGGAGACGCATGCTTAATGTTAGGATGATAAAGGACCACCCACTCTAAGTTCATTCTGATTTCTTAAATCCATGTATGGAAACCATTGCAATACATTTATTTTCTATATTTTTATTATCTCTAGAAACACAGCTACCTGGAATACATTTCATTCTACACAGAAACACTCTATTTTAATGAAGTAGTGAAATTACTTCATTATAGACTCTGTTCTTTACAAAGATATTAAATATTCTTTGACGGAGCAGATATAACCAAAAGAGTATGTGTTCTAAGAACATTTATTAAATCATTATGGAGTTATTAATGCCTCCATGGCTTCAAAAGTATCTTATGGCACTAGGATGGCAAAACAAGATAGGTTACTGTAACTATTTCTAAATGAATAAACAGGTTCCTAGTATATGACTTCCTGAAATACATTCATTTTCTTTTCAATTGTTTTATGACTTTACTTCTGTGAAATATTTGGTAATATGTAAAGTTCAAGCAAGGAGATATGTAAGAGGAAATAGAGAGTTTGAAAGAGTCAGAGAGTGCAGACTCATGTTGATTTCTGTGCCTTTAGAAGCAATGGTTGTATTAGTGTTTGCTTCATTCATAATTTTGTGAGAAATCCAGTTTTCTTGTGTGGCTTCATTTGTATTAAAATTGCAAATAAGTGTTTGATATTCCAACTGCAATGATTCAGTTTGATGTTTTCTATAGATGACTCACTCAAATGCATTTCTGTACTTGTACTCGATGTTTGGAGCTTTACTTAATCTGAACAATGTTCACACTGAAATCAGTGTCAAACTCAATTTCTTAAAATTTGAAAGCAAAACATCTCACAAAACATCTAGTCCAGAGCGTATTGTTTCTGAGAACATTGGAGCTAGATGTCACTGCTTGGACTTCCTTTTCATATTCTGCAAAGGACATATTTAAGCCAAAATACAGTTTGCTCATTGGTTTCTCTTTTAAGCTTGATTTTGTTTACAGCCTGACTAGCTTCTGTTCTATTAGTATTTTTCCAGCCATATGTAATAATTCTCTTAGTCAGCATATGAGTTGAGGACCGAGTTCACAGAGTTCTTCATGAAGAGAAACAAAATAGACAGACGGACTTAGGAAGCCATATGATTGTTCTTTCTGAACATTTTATTTTATTTTTACTTCTGATCCTAAGCAAGGGGCTTTATTGTGACATTTTAATCCTTATTTCTCTCTCTCTCTCTTTCTCTCTCTCTCTCTCTCTCTCTCACACACACACACACACACACACACACACACACACACACACACACACTGTACCCTGTTTTTATTTACCTTTCCCACAGTTCTGTCTTACTTCCTTTCCACACCTTTGGAAGGTCTCATCGCCCTGCATTGTCATCCCTCCTGATATTATAAATGTTCTATCACCATCTCTTTTTCCTATTTCCACCTTCCTTTAGACTTCTTTCTTTTTTTCCTTCTCCAATTCTATTTAATGCTGAACATGTGTGTGTATGTGTGTGTGTGTGTGTGTGTGTGTGTGTGTGTGTGTGTGTGTGTACATATAAATTTAAACTGATATTCTGTATATGATAAAAAGCATGAGGTTTGAGTCTGGCTACAGACTCCTTACAACATAATGGTTTCCAGTTCTATTCATGGTTTTGCAAATGATGATTTAATTTTTTCTTTATAGCAGAAGGAATTTCACTATGTAGGTTTGTTACATTATCTTTATCCATTTGTTAGTTGATAGACCTCTAGGCCTACTGCATGTCTTGGCTATTGGGTGTTGTGATTACCTGTAATCCCTGCACTTGGGAGGCTGAGGCAGCATGATTGTTGAAAGTCTGAGATCATCAAGAGCTACATTTTGAATTCTGAGACAGCCTAGGCTACAAAATGAGACTCTGTTAATATAAAAACAAAAACGATGCAAGTGACTATTTTCTATCACTGATGTGAGATGTGAGTCTGTGTGATCATTCATTAGGATTCACGTGTGCAAGACCTCTTTCCTTGGGTTTTAGAGTTAGCCAGAGTTGAACAAGATTGTTCTAGAAACTGCTGTGGAAATGGAAAAGCTACCTACACCCTTATAGCAATACTTCTCAATACTAAAGTAGCAGTCCTGTGTCTGCAAAACCTACCTTTTACCACCTTTTAATTATATATGTGGCCATTGGTAAAGGTCAACTAGTGTAATATTGCCTCCTTCCAGGTAAAAGTAACGGTCAGCAGTCACTGGACACATACTGCTGGTTGACATTGTGTTCTTCTATGCAAGGAACATCTCTTGTTTGTATTTAACAGAGGAAAATGTGTGTGAAAAATTAAACAATATTATACAGTTGGTGAATAACAGACCTGAGTTTAGCATTAAGGAATGAAAAATAACCCACCATGATTAAGATCTTCTTTTTGAGGATATATATTAGAGAAAAAAAAAAGCTCTGGTTGTATTTTTTCAGTGTAGGATGATTCAAGTGGTTTGGAGAGCACATTGAATTCAGAGAAATAGTTTAATGTCAGTCCTTAGAATCTGTATTTTTTTTAAAGAAAAATGCTTAGATGTTTGGAAACCACACTCTGAAAGATGTGGAAACAGAAGAAATTGGCAAGCCTTCGTAAGGCTTTAGTTTTCCAGTGTGAGTCTTGGGAGAAGCTGAATAAAGCCTGGTGAGACATTTCATTTTAGTTCACTTAATGTGTATCCTTCATAATCTTATTCACATCCATGAGGTCCAAATGGGTTTTGTGGTTCTTATGGAGAGGTAAGAAGTTCTTATTTCCCATTCTAGTCTATAAACTGCTCACAAAGCCATGTTCCTAAATATGTGTATTTCCCAGTGTCTCTTGGAGCTAATCATGGCTGTGTAGTCAAGTCATGGACAACAGGATATGTTGTAAAACAGTGTGAACAATGTACAGTACATTTTCCTCAAACTGTCCTCTTCCCACTAAGTGGAATGTAAGTGTGATGGCAGGGACTAGGAAGTCATCTTCAGACAATGAATGGAAATTATCTCGAAGACTTTAGATCCACAAAATAGAAAGTGCCTCGTCCTCACGCTGAAACTATGTACTAACCTTCCATGGCTTCACTTAATTTGTGTCTTATACTTCTCAGAACTTTTATTTCAAGAGGAGATATCTCAGTAAGGATTTCTATTGCTGAGAAGAGACAACCTGACCACATAAACTCTTATAAAGGAAAATATTTAATTGGGGCTTGCTAACAGTTCAGAGGTTTAATCCATTGTCATCATGGTGGGAAGTAAGGTGGCAAGCAGGCAGACACTGGAGAGGTACCTAAGAGTTCTACATCTGAATTGACAGGCAACAGGAAGAGATCAAGACACTGAGCCTGGCTTGAGCATCTGAGACTTCAAAGCCCACCCACAGCGACGTACATTCTCCAACAAAGCCACACCTATTCCAACAAGGCCTCAACCCCTAATAGTGCTACTCCTAATGGGACTACGGGGGCTATTTCCATTCAAACTATTGCAGAATGTATGCAGTGTTTCTAATATTTGATTATGAACATTGCTCCTGGGCTTGATGTTCATAGCATTCATTTGAAAACAGTCTATTAGAAAGCACAGCTTTAGGAACCTCTAATGGGCTAATTGTGAGACCAATGTTGAGCACAGGCCTTGAACAGGAGGGGTGTAATCTAGAAAATCCATGTAATACAGGATTATGAATTCAGTACAAGTTTCTTGAAGGTCAAAGTATGTATCTTTAGATCGGAACATGAATCCATTACATGTACTCAGTTAATTATGACCCTGAGATATTTGAAGTAATTTTGAAACAAAAGTGGGTTAGATTGCATGTGTGAAATCTTGTAACAAGATAAGAGGAAGGGCAAGGGTGAAGCACGTGGGATCTTCTGAACTTACACACAGGTGGAGTTAGGCCATTGCTGACCTAGGAGCTACTTTCCTCGGGGAACAAACATGCTTTTGGTATAGTTGTGAGTGGTGCCTAGTGTAGGGAGGATAGATCTTAACTAGGTTGACCTCTGTAGCCAACAAAAGCATGAATCCTTGCTTTTGAATCCTTAGAAGAAATGAGAAACATAGAGAAATACCAGAAATATGTTCAAAAGATGGTTTAAGCATAAACCATATGTGAAATAAACAGAAATCCCAAAGTACAGGGTATGAAAAACACAAGTATAATATAAATTAAATTGGTAAATTGTCATAAGCTGTTGGCACGTGTTGAGCCATGAGTCTGAGACTAAGTGAAGGGCCTTCTTGCCTTAGGTGTCTCTCAGTTCACTTCAGGTGTCTTCTGAAACTCAACTGATACAGATCAGGCTGAGTACCTAATCTTGTGAAAGGTTGCAGGGTTATATTCTCATCCAATTGATATCCTTATGTCCTGTTTATTTTTGTTTATCTTGTTTTCTTCCTGTCTGCCTGATGGAATTACCATGTATAGCCACTACACTCTCTTCTTGATCATCTCTCTCCTCCCCTGGAGCCTTCTCCAAGCCTCTGTCCTTCACGTGCCCAAGCCCTCTCTGGGTTTTCCAGTTTTTCCAGGACATATCCCCTTGAGTCATATTCCCTTCTATAAAACAGTCTACACAGGTATTTTCTTAAACAAAGACAATTTTCCCTCCTCAGGAAAACTCTGGTTCCAGCTGTGAAAGTGGCATTTTTCATCACCTGCCTCCTGGCTTTCTTAAAGATAAATATGTTATTTATTCTTCAGTGACTGACATCTCTGCAGAAATACTTGACCATTTTCCCACTGCATGTGGTCTAAGTATGAACTATTATTTGAATGGAGTGAAGAAAGGAAATAATTATTACTTAATACATTTAAAACTGTATCAATGATATTCTTAACAGTGCTGGTAATTACCATTTACCATGCACACACAGCAATCTTCTGATGTATTAAATCACACAGTCTACAGTACCGAGCCTGCCCCTAATCAGCACCATAGTCCCCAAAAAAATGTCTGCATTCACCAGGAGAGGGGATGCTGATAGCACCGCCAATGTCATGGAATTTCCATTTTCTGCCCCAAATGTTAATTCTAAAGTCTTAGACGTTTAGATTACATTTGTTTCTAAGAGACGTCTGATCTTATTTTTGCTTATTTGCTTGCTTGAAAGAGCAAAAGTTAGGTAAAAAAAAAATCAATTTTGCACCCATTGGGGACTATTGTTTGCATGGTATTTTACTCTATCTGGCACATAATGCTGAAGGATAGATCAATATTCCTATTTTAAGATTATAGCTGTAGCAGTGAGAGAAGTGAGCGTGCATAATTCTGGGGTCACATCTGCAGTGGGTAGCAGTTGCATTAACTCTGATTCCAGCACATCACAATTCTCCATTATGCCTTTCTTAAATACATGATTGTGCTGTGCTATTTCCTTGTAAAATATGAGCAGAACGCTTTGCAATTCCTTAAGAGGAGCAAGACAATTGTCTCGTGGAGAAGAGAGTCAAGATGACTGTTTTTCCTGTAGGGGTTTCCAGTTGTATCAATATTCCCATTCTTACATGCAGTTTAGAAGATGCAGCTTGTATTTAAGTTGCATGCTCAGAGAAATATTAATGCTCCAGTGATTAAGATCAGGGCCCAGGCAGTCACAGGTCTGGTTTTGACTGCCTGATTATTACCCTGGGAATGTTATAGTGGGTTGAATTTTTTCTTCTTTTTGAAGATGACAGCAGACAACAATACTGCTATATCATGGGAATTACTGTGGAAACTAAAATACATAAATGGAAAATGTTTAGGATAGAATTTATTGTATAAATATATAATATATAAAATTGACTATAGTATTATGGATGAATGAGATATGATATGATAGATATCGTATGGGAACTCGTTTAGACGAAAACCTTGGAAACTGACTGATGCAGCATAAAATGTACATTTTGTGAATTCTTTTTGCTAATTGTAGTATTATTTTAGCAACCAAAAGGTAAATTGATCTAAACTTTTGAAAAGAAATGAATAATTAAATAGATATAGTCATATATGGTAGCAACTCTCAAATATGATGCTTTACCTAGTATGTTCCCATTGAAATATATCGTATGGAAAGGATGAAAGTAGTGCATTAACCTATCTAAAGAAATCATCTGTCTATCTGCCTGTCTATTCACCCATGCATGCATGCATGCATCCATCCATCCATCCATCTAGCCACACATCCATGATCAGGAATAAATACTGCTATATATTAATCATAATATTTTGCTAGAATTTAAATATATAAATATTATGCATAATTAAAATTTTATTTTCACAACTTCTTTTACTGTTTTAGTATTTCACAGTCATAAAACAGTGCTAAAGTAAAACTTATATGATTAATTTCATTAATATGTGTCATGATATAAATAATAAATATTGTTGCATAGAATCTGCTTTGTGCAAAGCCAGTGCGAAAGGGGCTTCAGATACCCTCTGTGTTTACATTTCATCTGCACTAAACCAACAGTACTTGATCTGTATTAAGTGGACTCTGATTTCATCTTTCACATTTGTTATATGCTTTCATCACTTAATTTCCAGCTTAAAGAATAGACATTATGACAGCAACAGAGAGAAAAACTTCAGAGAAATACACAATTTAGTAAAATCTTTTTTCTTTTACCCAGCATATATTTCATTGTGAGGTTTAATTTGTTGCTTATATGTCCTTAATCCTAAATTTTAGGGTGAATTGACTTTCTGAAGGATGGTGTAGGTTTCATCTGTATTTGGTGTTTCCAGAGTAATTTACCAGTCAGCTGATTAAATGCATTGGCTCAGGGCAGATTACTGTGGGATGGGATGGTCGGCACCACCATCTATTACTGTGTCACTCTCTTTTATGGGAGAATCTGCCTCTGTAGAATTTTTAACTTGTCTTTGTCTACCTGGTAATGGATAATCCTGAGCCTTTTCCAGGGCTGTCACTTAATTCTGTGCAAATAATTTCACCCTCTTGGTCTCTTTCTTTGTCATTTGGGAATACAGGGGTTCTCTAGAACCCTTAACCTATGACTCAGGTGGACTCTGTCTATAGACTTATGGTGTCAGTAAGATACTTTGACAGATTTCAAGTGCGTGCTGTATCACTTCATTCTACTTCATCTGCAAAGCCTGGCTGGAGAGCTGTTTCATCTGACTGAGAGGCTCCTGCCTGGGCTGCATTTCGTTCCAAAGCACTCCTTACCCCATCCCAAGAGAGGCATTCCATTGAGGGCTTATATTTGGTTTGAGGTCAACCACTCTGAAAAAATAGTTTGTTCCATATATACGCAATTTGTAGTCTCAGATATCAGCAGTGAGCTGGACAGAGATAGTAAGGATGTAAACTAAATAAATTCATGCATTTAGTTAGAGCAGTCTTATAAGTCAGCTGAAAAGTTAGGCATGTGGCTCTTTCTGCGAAGTCACCATGGGACAGAGCGGGAGTGAGCCAGCAGTAAGCTTAGAGAAAAAACAATTCAGAGTTCAGACTTCTTCTCTTTTCTACACTGAGATTCAGTAAGTGACTGGATTGTGGTAAGGCCTCCCTCTTCTGGCCTCCTCTTCTCATTGTTATTTTCCTTCAGTATCAAGGAAGGTGGCAGAGTGGAGCCTGGGGTGGGTCTACAGGAATCTCCACTCTGGTACTGAAAGGGTTGAACTAGCAAGATAAGTGAATGAAGAACTCTCTCAATAACCCAGAGCTCACAGGAGGCCACACATTTGTCCCCACAGATAAAAAGGGCTCTGTGTCCATGGGGAATTCTTAGAGGAGAGACAGGGGTTTGGTACAGAAACTTGATAGGAGTGCATTTTTTCCTGTAGGACAACAAGATACTGTTTTCTAAGTCTGCAATAACTTTCATTTTGTGTGTAATTTGATAATTGGTAAAAATGTATAAATTTAAATCCAAGAGACATTGCATTGTTTTTATAATTTATTTTATTTTTTTGAGATTATAATTACATAATTTCCTGTTTTCTTTCCTCTCTCCAAATCATCCAATAGGCCCCTCCTTTCTCTCTTGCAAATCCATAGCCTCTTTTTCATTAATTGTTGTTACATCCATATATGTATATACAGAATACATGTAAGTCTATGTACAAATATGCATATATAGTTTAAATGAAAATTTCCCAACTGGGCTAACAATTCTCCCACCAAAAGCTAAAGATCACCTAACAAAAACTCCAATAGCAGACACAAAAAACACTTTCTTGAATTGCTAGCCAGGATCATCTGAGAGACTTCCAAAACATTACAAGCTATTACTATTGCCCTTTGTTGCTCTTCTGAAGTTGAAAATAAGTCCCTATTGCTGAAGACACCATGTACTTCAAAAACAGGGCCCAGAGACCCCTAAGCTGAAACTGACCTGAATGTCTTCTCCCTGAGGACTAGCTGTAGGAAAAAAATGGCTAATTTAATGATTTAACCAGTATTTATATTATCATTAATTGGCTGTGCGGCTGTGCTAATCCTTAACCAGCCATTATAAATGAACACACAGACACCACATGCATTTTAACAAGCTTTGGCCTGAATTGAGCAATCTTGGCCCACCTATGCTAGCTCTTAATTCTCTTACCCAAATATGACCCCATATATACATATATCTATCCCTTTGGATTGCTATTCTCCATGCCATGCTGATGTTCCTGGCCGTGTGGAATGAGGTTCTTTTTTCTAACCCATGGTGTATGTCCTCCTTCTTCCTGCTCCTGGCTGGAATGAATTAATCCTCTGTGTAAAATGTAGGATTCCTGTTCTAATCTCAGGAAGTCCCACCTTTCTCTCTCTTTGCCCAATCTCAGGCCTCAGCATTTTATTTAACCAACCACAGACAATGTAAATAACAGATACCAAGCAGGACCAATTAATTGACATTTAGATGCTTAACACTACCCCATCAACTAGCTTTCACGGTACCATACAAGATCCCAAAGGGAGAAGGCAATCAACAATCCTACTCAGACAAGATTCCCATGAACCACATCAATGACCAGCATGACACAACAACCCTAAGTATACAGTAATGGCACGCACGCCTTGACAGTAGCCAGCAGCTCTCTGGATTTAAGACCTACTACATTGTTATAAATGGAATATAAAGTCAGCAGTGATTTCTAAAATAGGGTTTCTTGTCAGTTATTATAAATTAGATTTTTATCAGTTACTGTCTTTTCATTTTCTATTATTCATTTAAAAGCAAAGTGAATAAATTTGCTATATTATGGAATGTGGCAGTTGGCAAAATCAATGCACAGCATACATGAACAGATAAAATGATAGAAATGAAAATGGAAGAGTTAATACATGTTATTAGCCTTGTATCATCTTTTAGATGCTGATTTTTGTTCCTTGGCTAAGTAACAGTCACTTCTTGATCTCAGTCAGTTTCATAGAGTGACAATCAGCACAGATGCCCATCAAAATACTACCAAATTAGTCACAGTCTTTTTTTTCATATTATTTATTATGACACTAAGACCTTTAAACCTCTAATTTTTTGCAACATTTACTGTCAAATTTAAAATGTTGTGTTAGTAACAGAAACATCATTTATGTGCCTCTGCCTGCTTATTTATATAAGATATTGCTTAGATTAATTTTTTTCAAAAAAAAACCCAGTAATATGTGTAAAACCTACATCTTTTCAGTGTTTCACAAGGAAGATTGCTTCATACCACAATAGTTATACGGTTTTTAGGCAGCTTGAATGTATTCATCAAAGGTTTCAGAACACTAGAGAAGCTCATCCTGAGTGAGCTAACCCAGACTCAGAAGGATGCACATGGCATCTATTCACTTATAATTGTATTTTAGCCATGTAGTACAGGATAACTATACTACAACCAATGCACCAAGGGGAACATGAACATAGACTTTGTTTCCTGTCAGTGAGACACTTTTCCCTAGTGTTGCTGCCTTGTAGGCCCCCAGTGTATGAGGAGGCTCTCGGCCCTCATATGACTGCTGAACTGGGGTGAGGGACTGTTATGTAGGGACACTCCACTCCAGAGGAGTGGGATGGAAGGGGTAGGGGGTAGAGGGTAGGAAGGTGGGACTGGGAAGGTTGGAAAGATAGCACTGTGATGGAGATGTAACGTGGAGTAATGAATACACATAAAAAAGAGGAAAAATAATTCTTTTAACTCAAAAATGTTTTTTGGAGCTATTGCGTTTTTGTTTGATGGTCTGCATCAAATCCAGTAAACTGTAAGGTGTCAGTACCTTGGAGAAGAATCCAAGAGACATTTGCTGAGGTGGTTTTGGTGTTAGCAAAAATGAACTAATGGTGTAAACATTAACCTCTAAGCTAGGCAGGCAGAATTTCCCAGAATTCCACAGTTAATAGTAAACATTAGTTAAGTAGTTGAACAACCACAGCTCTGCAAAGGTGTTCATTTATTTTGGTAAATATTCTCTAAACACATTATTGTCTCCATATTAATGATGGAAAGATTAAATGTCAAGCTTAACAATTTACTGAAAGATGTTCTATAGGATCTGACTCCAAAATTGGTAGTTATTTCCACTCCTTTAGCAATTCAAAACATCAGATGCCACTTTAATCTGTGCACCATAGAAACAAAGAAGCTTAAGATATATGGTAAACATTCTTTGTTATATTTTCTTGCCTATTGTTAACAAATCAGTTTAAGATTTATTCCAGATAAACAGTCAGTATTCTAATTTAGCCTATCTAAATAATTCTCCTTTCTGCTACTCTTGGAAAGAATTTGGAAGGAATTCGCATGGAGCCAGAGTAGTTTAAGGAGCTGAGTAGTCATAGAAATTGGGCAAAGATGTTTTCTTTGAGGATTTATAACCTTGTGGATATAACCATGTGGATATAACTCATGATATAAATAGAACAAGTTTTAAGAACGATTGATGTTCTGAAGTCTATTAGTTCATCAGAAATACAAGTCTGAGATACAAATTCTTTTTTAAATGTGTTATATTTTTAATAAGTATCTGTATATGTATGCTTGTGGGTACATGAATGTATGAGATGCCTGCGGAGTCTAGGAGAGGGAACTGGAACTCCTAGCTGGAAGTTATAGGAACTTTAGTTTATCATAGGAGCAGTAGTTTGTGAACTACTGGAACTGGGTGCTGTGAACCTAACTACAGTTCTCTGCAAGAGCAGCAAGCACCCTTAACTGCTGAACCAACTCCCAAGCTCTCTAGTTCTTTGAAAGGACTTGAGGGTGGAAGGGTGGGACTGGAGGGGGGAATAGGGAGGGGACTGCGATTGAGATGTAACTTGAAGAAATAAAAAAAAAAAAGTTAAAAAAAAGAAAAGTGATAGATGGAAAGATATTTGCAAAACTGTGCACAACGATGGACTTGTACCTGTAGCAGGCAAACAACTCTTACAAGTCCATAAGATAAACAATCCACTAAAATATAAGCAAAATATTTAAAAGAACTAAAGAAAACACACAACTGGCAGTTGCTACATGGAAAAAGATTCAACATTATTGTCATAAATACAATGTAATGACCTAGAACATCCCCTCAATTCCTAAACAACCCAAAATTTAACTGTGAGACTATAACTATCTAGTCTTCAACCACATCAGAGACCTGAGAAGGATAAATATATTTGATTATACAGGAAGTGAAGGGCCAGAAGCTTCTAAAACTAAGAAATGACAGACAATTGGCTGCCTGGACAGTCTCCAATTTCTCTCCATACATTAGAGCATCTATCTTCAGCCTCTTAGCTCAGTGTCTCTGACTGTCATTAATTATAAAGGAATTGTGAAGGACTTGCCTACCCTGTCTTGGAGATGGTTTTAAGTTGGTAATGCAAGTTGGGATGGAAAATAAGTTAGGTATAGAACTTTAAACTCATGGAGATGGATGGATGGTAGAATGTTAATATCAGTTACCAGGAGTGTGTGTGGACTGAGATTGGAAATATATGCTGTACCTGGTTATTTTCATAATTTAGGCCTAATTATTCCAAAAATTATGAGTTCTTGGAGAGGGAAGAGAGGGAGGGAAGGTAGGGCCGGAAGGGGTGCTGGGAGGGGACTGTGATGGAGATGTAACTTGAAGTAATAAATAAACATTTTTTAAAAAAAAGAAAGGACTTGAAATCTACTGGGTTTGGAGGCAAGTTATTTCCCAATGAAATCCACATATTTGAATAGTTAGCTCATTATTCTGAAGTTTATTTTCACCTCCATTCCTCTTTGAACATTTTAAGAGGTTTTATTTCATTTAATTTTATTTGTTAAAACTCATAGAATAATCTTTCTAGGTTTAAATGACAAATTTCAGAGGCTGTAAAAATAAATACCATCTACTGCAAACATCATGGTTTGAGTTTTTATTATTATTTCATTTTAGGGTATTTAAAATATACCAAAGATGGATTTTGAAATTCTAGAATAAGAAAAAAAAGAACTATTGTCTCAGGGGGCAGGTACTGATTTTGTGCAGGTATTGCCACAGATCAAACTGAGACAACAGTTAATCTCAGGTATAATTTATAGGAGAAAATGATTTAAATTTGTACGGAGATTCTGTAATAAGTAACATAATCTTAATATCTTTATGTTAGATTAATGTATCTTTGATTATTGTGAATTTTGTGAGTATGTGTGAGTTGAATCATATTATTGTTTGAATAATCTATTAAATACTTAAAACATATTAAACATTGTTTGAAAAATCTATTAGATAATCTATTAAATACCTATTAAATTTAAAAGAAATCTGTTAAATTATTAAATATTGAATAATCTATTAAAAATCTGAGCAAAAGAAAATCGCTGCATTGGGATCAAGATGAATAGGCATAATTTCTCAATTTGAAGCTGAGAAACAAAGAACAAGCTATGTTTCATCATAGTATGTAGGCTATAGCTGTGATTTTAACAATTCTTCCATGAACCACCAAACAGCCTGTGTGTGTTTGTGTATAATGTCAGGTAGACATTACCTTCTAAATAGGTTACACTCATATGAAAGGGTCTATCACGCAAATCATTAGGTGCTAGTGGAAACTTTCAACCAGTCCTGTAAAATTATCATCTTAATCTTTTACTTAATGATTCACCAAATCTTGCTGGATGCATTCCTCAGGAATTCAAGCAAACTTGACTGGAGAGTACTTACGAGATGAGCTAGAATCTATCACTGGTTACATACACCCTTGAACACACAGACACCATGAACACAAGTCCAAAGAAACAGTATTTATTTACTGTATCAATGAACATTGTAATTAGTGTATGAGATATAAATAAATATCTAATAGAACTCTAAATTTATTAAAAAGAAAAGAACATTTTAGTGAGCTTGCAGAAGGTAACCTTAGATATATGTAGTAATTCCATATGCCCTTAGAAAAAGGAAAAGTTTTTACTCTCAGAAGGGCAGGTGAATAAGATGGGATTCACAATACTACAACAACTACTAATTGGGGATATCCCTGCACCAAGTTGGGGATATGTTAAAAAATGTTTGGAGTGAATGCACAGTGAAAGGGTTAGGGTGAAAGAAGTGTGGGTTTGTGTGAGAACAGAAAGAGCTCACGCAGCACTGGATGACAGGATGCTGAGCATTTCCTGTGAATCTGAGGCATTAAAAATTATTTTGTTATTCAAAAATTTATACAATATATTTTAACCCTATTCTTTCCCTTCTCCCAAATCCTCCTAGATCATTTCTATCTCTACCCATCTTCACATTCTCATTCTCTTTCTCTCCCCCTTCAATCTCTCTTAAAAAAACTAAAAAAGGGAAAAAAAACAAGCAAACTGCAAATAGTAAGACAAAAATAAGAAAACAAAATATGCTCACATATTAAAAAATATGATTTTTTTGAGTTGGCCAACCACTCCTGAGCCTGGACTTACCTTGACTGTGGTGGGTACACCCAATGACAGTCTACTGAAGAAAAGGATTTTTCCTTTTTTGGTTAAGTGTCAACTGCAAATATCTTCTTAGTTAAAGGTGGAACTTTGTGTTCACTACCTTTTCTCAGTGCTGGGATTTTGTACGATTTTAACCTGTGCAGTCTTGTGAGTGCTCTCACAGTCTCTTAGAGTTCGTATGTGTGTCAGTCTTGTTGTATCTGGAAGATGTTGTTTCCTTGAAGTTATCCACCACCTCTGATTTTTATAATCGTCCTACCCCCTCTTCATAGACCTGTGAGCCTTGAGGAGAGGGAATAAAAGTAGACATTCCACTTAAGACGGAGTGGTTCAAAGTCTCTTACTGTCTGCATGCTGTCCAGTGTGGGTCTGTGTTAGTTCCTATCAAGTGCAATAGGAAGTTTCTCTGATGATGGCTGAGCAAGGCACTGATATATGGGCATAGAATTATGTCTCTAGGAACCATTTTATTGCTATTTTCCTTTAGCAGAATAATAGTAGTATGTTTTCTCCTGGGCCCATAATCTTTCAACAAACCTGGTGTTGTTTTGTTTGTAATGTTTCTATAGCACAGCTCTTGAAAAATCTCCCACTGTGTGTATTTTTATTTTACAATATCTATCTATCTATCTATCTATCTATCTATCTATTATCTATCATCATCATCATCAATCTATCATCTGTCTATCTAACAATTTTCATAGGATAAAATGAAACAAAAGAATGAGGTCATTCACTGAAGGTCACACAGGCAGAAATGTCTTTGGCTGGATTTGGATTTAAGTCAAGATGCCTTGTGACTAGAACAATATTATTAATAATTAAAATAGCCATAAATAAATGAGAAAACCAAAAATAGAGGAAAATCAGAGAAAGGAATACTTGGATGAAAGAGGTATTAAAATTGGACTTATTGAAAAAAGTCTTAAAGACTTCAAAGAGGAGAAAAACATTTACTATGGAAAACAGAGTTGTCATGAAGCAGCATAGGAAAGAACATCATTTGCTGCTGATTGAATTTCAGGTGTTCTAAGTTAGTACACACAAAGTGTCTGTTGCTAAAATTAGAGAATGTAACTATTTTACCACTGCATTCCTTAGATCACAAAATTTGCTTTGCTTCAGCCTGGTGCTTATTTTATTATTTTTTTAATCATGTGACACACACAAATGCCACTGTCATTCTGGCTGTGGACCATCCTAACTCCCAGAAACCAAACCTCTGAACAGGTGGTGAGTCCTCAGGTTCCCTCTCAGTAAAGCTGTGCACAGGGAAGGAAATTACATGTTGTGGATTAATTCTCTCCCATGCTGCTATTTCTTTTTCTCACGATTTCTATTTCCTATAAACACCATTAGCTGACAGTTCAGTGACTGGCTATAATTAACTAGGTTGTATTTGTTAGTGGTCCTGTCCAAAAGTCACTCAGCACGGCTTGACCTGTGCCATATGGCCAGTGCTGCTACATTTTGGTGAAATGACGCAATGCTGAAAGGTCCTGTAAGTTTCTTCCTGCGGAGGGGAAAGAAAGTCTCTGCTTTTTTCTTAGGAAAGATCTCTTACTTAATGTTTAATTTTTTTTTATTTCTGTCATGAGTAAACTACAGTGTTCACAGTTGCAACTTAAACTGCTATATTTGTAGAAAATCTCCTTGGTTCCACCCTTGACATGTATCAGTGTGTTAAACAAAAATACATTGGGAATGTATGCCAAGCCATATAACTCCCATATTGTGGCCTATTTATTTCTGCTGTATTGTATTGTATTTATTGTTATAAGAGAAAGAACCATTTGTTGGACTGAAAAGGGGAGCTGTTGGGGGGGAAAAAGATATACCTTAAACTTAAAAAAAAAGGAAGAGGATGGGGGGGTTGAGGAGGAAGAGGGTGGGAGGGTAGGACTGGAGGGGGGAGTAGGGAGGGGATTGTGATTGAAATGTAACTTGAAGAAATAAAAAATAAACTATTAAAAACACAAAAAATGTTACTTAGCTAAATTAATTAAAAAAATCTTACTTAACCAGGAATGGCAAGGGGATAATGAATTTGAGACTAGTCTAAGTTATATATTAAGATCCTCTACTAAAGTAAGGGGATAAATTTTTCCACATTGCTTTAAAATGGGAGGTATGTGGTCCAGCCTACAGCCCAGACATAGAGGTTGTTACTGATGGGAGAGAACTGGCTCTAGTTCAAGACTCAAGACTGCTCATCTTCAGAGCCCTGTTCAAGCCATGGGCAACATCACAAACACATGGGATATCAATGGATGGAATCTGTTCATGTTTTGAACATTGTCAGTCTGATAAACTTGATTTGTTGAAGAAATTCATTAAAATTTCCCCTTGTATATAGTATAAGCTCTTTTTTTTTTCAAATGCTGTCTTAATAAGAGATGGAAAAATGGTGGGGTGTTGTGGCACATGCCTTTAATCCCAGCACTCGGGAGGGGAGGCAGAGACAGGTGGATCTCTGTGACCACAAGGCCAGCCTGTTCTACAGGGTGAGTCCACAAGAGCCAGGGCTACACAGAGAAACCTTGTCTCAAAAAACTGAGAGGGAGGGGGATGCTGATTCTATTGTCTGTGCAATAATCCACCAGTTCATGAGGCGCACCTGCGTTCTCTGTCTTCTTAGGTAAGTTTTCATGCTGCCCATGGTGAGGGAACCAACAGAGGCTTTTGCTTCACACACTCTCTGAGTTACTCATTGGCCCTTGATGCATTCACATATGTCCAGTTTGCCACCTCGTAGTGTTATGACGTATTTTTTAATGTTTATTTATTACTTCAGGTTACATCTCTATCACAGTGTGCTCTTTCCACCCCTCCCAGTCCTACCTTCCCACCCTCTACCCCCTATCCCTTCCATCCCACTCCTCTGGAGTGGAGTGTCCCTACATATCAGTCCTCTGCCCCAGTTCCGCAGTCATATGAGGGCCGAGAGAGCCTCCTCATACACTGGGGGCCTACAAGGCAGCACCACTAGGGCAAAGTGTCTCATGGATAGGAAACAAAGTCTATGTCCATGTTCCCTTTGGTGCATTGGCTGTAGTATAGTTATCCTGTACTATATGACTAAAATACGACTATAAATGAATAGATGCCATGTGCATCCTTCTGGGTCTGGGTTAGCTCACTCAGGATGAGCTTCTCTAGGCCCATCCATTTGGCTGCAAATTGCATTATTTCTTTGTTTCTGATAGCTGAGTAGTATTCCAGTGTGTATATGTACCACAGTTTTTTTTTGTTTTTGTTTTTGTTTTTTTTTAATCCATTGTCGGTTGAGGGACATCTGGATTGTTTCTAGTTTATAGCTACTACAAATAAGGCTGCTATTTTCATGGGTTGCCTTTTGTTTTTATGCACTCTGGTGCCTAACAAAACTCTTATGCCCTGTCTCTGGCTACATTTTCCTGTATTAGTATATAATATTAATCTTGTGTTTTTCTCATTTAAATGCTGTTTGAACACATAATAAGGTTAGAGTGCCCCAGATTGCTAATAATTAGGTGACATTTTTCAAAATCAAACACTTAATCCTAGCAATACAAATGGCATCTCTCTTCTTACTTTAAAATTTATTTATTCATTTTACATCCTGATTGTAGCCCCCTCCATCCTCTCCACTTGTTCCTACCCTCCCGCCCTCTCTCCACCTTTTCCCTCTCCCCTTCTCCCCAGAAAAGGGGACCTCCCCATGTCAACCTATCCTGGCTCTTCAAGTCACACCAGGACTAAAACCATCCTCTTCTGCTGAGGGCAGACAAGGGTAAGGTGATCCACAAACAATCAATAGAGTGTATGTCAGGGACTGTCTCCCTCCACTTGCTAGATAATCGACATGAAGACCAAGCTGCCCATGAGTTACACACGTGCAGGGAGCCTAGGTCCAGAGCATATGTGCTTTTTGGTTGATCCTTCATTCTCTTTAAGCTTCCAGGAGCCTGGCCTAGTTGGGTCTGTTGGTCTTTCTGTGAAGCTCTTGTCCCCGCCTTATCCCTCTATGCTTCCTCCCACTCTTCCACAGAACTACTCCCCAAGCTCCACCTATTGTTTCCATCCACTGCTGGGTGTGGCCTCTCAGAGGGAAGTTATGCTAGGTTCCTCTCTGCAGGCATATCAGAGATCGTTAATAGTGTCAGGAGTTGGCTCTCTGCCATGGGTGAGTCTTGAATTGTGCCAGCCATTGGTTACCCAGTCCCTCAATCTATGCTCCATCTTTATCCCTGTACATCTTGTAGGCAGGGTAAATTAAAGGTCGAAGGTTTTGTGGGTATCTCTATTCTTAATGAGCTAGTGCACCATAGTCCCGAGGTAGAAGACAAAATGGATTGCCATGGAGAATTTTTCATTAAGCTTAGCATGAGATGAGTCAGACTTTCGATGTAAGTATTTTTCTTAATTTGCATCTATTTTAATAATGTGGCATGTATTTTCCCATACATTTCAGAAATATAAATTAAAGGATCATGGTTATAAATTTTCAGATGACATGTGTAGACTTTGTTTATTTTCAATTTAGATGATTTAAATTATAAAATTAACATACTATAACAAGTAAAACCTATCAAGCAGGTTAAAAAGGAGACATAAGATTCTTCTGTTTTGATCATTTCCCATTTCATTAATTAAAATCTTTTCTGAACTTTCTGATGTAATTGTGTACATGCAATTTTGTACTCTATATATCCTCATATATGCATGCAGCAGTATATACACATTATATGTATGCATTTTGTAATACTATATGACTTTTATGTGGCATCAATATTTTGTTTTTATGCAATATTTCATAGATTAATATTCTTCTGTGTGTCTATTTAATAAAATGTTTTGCAGGACTTTTCACTTTAGACAGTTTTGGTTCTTTCTTATCGTTGTCGCAGCTGCACGTTTTTTCTTTTGCATGGATTACTGTGAGTTACTTCCACAGCTCAAAAGATGAGCCTGTCAATTCCTGAAGCATGGGGAAATAGCATGTGGAGGCAGACGGCAGAGATGGGGCCATTTTCAGAGCGTTCACACTTCTGTGACACGTCAGTCACCCTGCAGGATGGCACCCGATTGTTCACTATTACAGCACTCTTCTTCTATCAGCAATTGATTTTGTTCCATATGCTATAATGATTCCAGAATGTCTAGTTGTGTTCTAGTGCTATAGAGGGACAGAGTAGTTTGAGAGTCTTTCTTTCCTTTAAATCTATTTTTGCCTAAATTAAATATTCTGGGTTTTTTTTTTGTTTTTGAGATACAAAGAAATCGTCTAAACTAACCAGTTTCTTTTTAACAATTTTCTTAATATCCTTAGATAATACATCCAATAACCCATCTTACAAGTTATGACTTCCTTGAAAATATGTTATTTTTTTTAAATCTAGCTTTCTTTTGTATTTTTTAAAATAATTTATTTATTGTTTCTTCAAGTTACATCTCAATCACAATCCCCTCCCTACTCCCCCCTCCAGTCCCACCCTTCCACCCTCCTCCCCCTCAACCCCCCATCCTCATCCCTTCTTTTTTTTTTTTTTTTTTAGTTTAAGGTATTTCTTTTTTCCCCCTAACAGCTCTTGAACACTGTAATTTAAATGATTCCATTTTGCCTAGGATTATAATTCTCATGGCTTTTTTAATCTAATTTTTTATTTATGCTTCTGATTCAGCACTAGCATTCTACTATGATTTGGTGCACATTATTTTGAGTTATCATTTGTTTTGTGTGTGTGTGTGTGTATAAATAATTGTTAACTCCATATGTTCTTAAATATTCAAAACTGTATTTTTTGGTTTGTAATCTTGACTTAAAAATCTTAAATCCAGATAAATTTGAGGTTCATCTTTTTCTTTTATTATTTATTTATTTATTCATTCATCTATTTATTTATTTGTTTGTTTATTTATTTTTGAGACAGGGTTTCTTTGTGTAGCCCTGGCTGTCCTGGAACTCACTCTGTAGACTATGCTGGCCTTGAATTCATAGAGAAACTCCTGCCTCTTCCTCCCGAGTGCTTAGATTAAAGGCATGAGCCACCAGGCCTGGCTAGGCTCATCCTTTTCTAATACAATGTAACTGGTGTTTCTGTTCTGTGTTGGTCATTGGATGTTGGTACCACATGTCTAAGGCTAGTCTGAAAAGTTTGTATAAGCTTTTCATACTCCACAGGATGTGAGGAAGAGTGCTAGGAACTAGAATAGCAGAATGGATGAATTTCAGGTCTCTTCACTGAGAAGTTCCCAAAGGAGGCTACGTCGGGTTACCATCAATGAGATATCTCATGGGCATCCCTCTGACCCAGTGCTTTAGAATGGAAAGTTCACCTTTAGCCTTGACTAATATTTTGTAATATTTTCTAAGTGAATAAATAAAGTGTAATTGTTTGTCTTCAAGTCTATATTTTATGAAAATTTTATTTGTTATATCTTCGAAACTTTTCTTGTTCCACTTTTGTGGTTTTTTTTTTTTTGCTTATTTGTTTGTTTTGTTTTGTTTTGTTTTGCTTTTCAGGAGTGTTGGTCCTGAGAATTTCACCACATCTCTTCCTTAGCTATTTTTTTCCTCCAGTGAGTTCTTCATATTTTAGCTTTTGTTTTGTGTGAGATACTTTTCTTTATTAATTTATTTTTTCAAGTTACATCTTGATCAAAGTCTCCTCCCCCATTCCTTCCTGGTCCCTCTCTCCCTCTTCCTTCTCTCTGTCTCCCCCATTTCCTCTAATGAGGGGGGGGCCCCACGTATCAAATCCCCTCAGTTCATCAGTTATGTGAGGGCTAAGAGCTTCCTCCTGTACTTCTGTTTCATGACAAGTAAAGGTTCACAAGTGAAACTCTTAGTCACTCTTCTATTGCTGTAACAGGAACCATGACCAAGAAAGCACTTAAATGATGGCTTGTTTACAGTTTCAGAGGGTGAGCTCATTTCCATCATGGCAGGGACCACGGCCCTGCAACAGTGGATGATAACTACACCCAGATTGCAAGAAGAACACAGAGCATAGCACTAGGCTTGGTGTGGGCCTTTGAAACCTCAGAGCCCACCCCTGTGACACACCTCCTCCAACAAGGCCTTGGCTGCCTAATCCTTCCCTGACAGCTAGTCAACTGGGCTTTAAACATGCAAAAATATGAGCCTCTGGGATCATTCTCATTCAAACCGCCACAGGGGTCTCTTATGAACTTACCAGTCACTTAAAAAAACAGTTACAATTAAAAATAATATTTGACTATTATCATTGTGTGTGAGAAAGAACACACACACACAGACACATATCCACGTGTGTACGTGGATGCCACAACACACATGTGGAGGTCAGAAGAAAAATTCTAGGGGCCAATTCTTTTCTTCCATTGTGGGATTCAGTGATTAAACTGAAGTCATCAGGCTTTGTAAGGCACACGCTGAGCCATCTTAACTGATTTTATGTCTTGGTTAAAATTTAGAGGGGTGAATTGCCCACATTGTTTTCTCATTTCTGTACCAAGTGCCTTGTATAATCTTAGTAATGATATTTTTATGGCTTCATAATAGCAGTTTTATCTTATTTCAAATTATTTTCATTGTTTTTAAATGGTAACATAGGAAACAAGCAAATCTCTTTCTTGCATATTTTTCAGAAATCTCTATTACTGGGATTTAAAACAGAGCAGCCAGAATATTTGTACTGACTTTTAAAATATTTGTATTATCAAAACACATTTTTTAACATTTTTAGTTAGCTCTTAAGTAAAATGTTTTCAATCCATAGGAATAAATACATTTATGTTAAAAATACTCTGGATTCTAATTTTGACTTCTCCACTCAGCAGCTGTGATTCTTCTGTTTAGTCATTTGACTTTTCTCAGTCTTAAGGGGATAAAAATCCATACTTACTTCACAGGGTGTTTTATGAAAATCAAACAAAAGAACACAAGAAAGCTTGGAGTGCCACCATCTCCAGTGCATGTATGAGACTCAGTGAGTATTTACATTTTACAAGTCTAATGAAACCAACTCATGGTTCATAAGAAGACTTGATTTATTGATTTTTAAATTGTGTTTTAGAATAAATTGGGCATCTTTTCATGTTTTCAAAAGACACAGTGACCAATCAGATCTATTCTTAATTTCTTTGGATTGTGTTTCATTGCAGTGCTAAATGACATCAGCCTTAGGTGAAACAGCTTATGCTTTCCCCTTCAGTCTCCTTTCTGTTCTATCTGGTGCCACACCCTGAGGAACTGACCTTGACCCTGACTATTGCATCACCAACACAGAAACCAGAGGCTGGGGACATCCTCCTCTTTGTCTCTGATCGACCCACACTGCAGTTCATACCTCTATAAGGTGGCCCTCTCTGATCTCAAGTTTGGGCAAACTTTTCCTCTCTTACCGTTTTTAACTTAGGAATCTTGTACGCCATCTTGCCTGCATGTGTGCCTCCAAGATGTTATTGCTGTCTCTGTAATTCCTATACAACTACCATAAACTCTTGTTAGTGAATTTTTTTCAAAGAATTTCCTTCTCAGTTCACTGATGTAAAGGGTGTTGTTTTCTGCTAGAGCCAAGGCTGTTACAGGGCTCTGTGCAGCCTTTCCATTTACCCAGTTAACAGAAGTATCTTTTCAATGTCTGACAATCCCCCAGAGAACGTAGATGGCTTATTCATCAGATAGCCCAATTAGCTAAAAAGAACAGCACATTCATTTTGAGGCACTGCTTGTTCATTATATGGGCACTATTTTGTAATAGATTCAATGTTAATAGCAGATACTAATTTTAGTGAAATATGTAAACTGTTTTCAGCATCGACTTTGTGTTATAACAATAACATCAAGTGTTCAACACTTCATGACTGATGTAATCTCAGTAAGAAGGTTATATTTTCCCTCATTTTATGATGTATGTCATGAGGATAAGAGAGTGAGAAGGGAATTGTTTGTCCAGTGAACACAAAAACTTTTGCCTGATTCTGGTATTTTTTTTTTATTTTTTATTTTTTTATTTTTTTGATTCTAGTATTTTTAACATTTTCTACAGAAACATATTTTAGAGAGTAAATTTTATTAAGAGTGTTTATTATTGTTTTCTTTCTGGATCACTTTTTAAAATAGGAATCTTAGTAATTGTTCATAAATAAAAAACATTATAACTAAGTACTGAAAACCTTTCCTAGAAACATATTGTTAACAATATTTATTAACTAAAAATATTGTTGTTTCCCATCTCAGAAAGATTAAATTATGAATATTAATGAAGAAAAAGCTATTAGAGTGTTTGAAATAAAAGTTCATTGAAAATAAAAGTGTTAGCATTTAAATTTTTTTCTAAATTTTGTGCACAACAGATACCTCTGTCATGGGTTATTTAAAGTTTGGGGGTTAAAGCAAATTTTAGGCTTTTAACTTCTGTGGGTATATCTTAGTTATGTTCATCAAATTATAACACCACATAATTTTTCACTGTTCACTGTTCCATTTTACTGTCTTTAAAGTAGTTTAAGTCTGTGTGGCTCATGCTCCAAGGAATATTTCTAAATTTTTCTCATTAAAAATAATTCACGGATTTCTAACATGATATGAAATGAAGGCATCAATAAAATACAAGCAGAAGTGAGAGAGCCTAATTACCAGAGAAAAACGTACTTTCTTCTTAGCTACTGAGATTTCCATGGCTTATCATGCTTTTGTGAAAATAGGAACTAATTTTGGCTTCACATTGGCTGAACAGGATACATGAGTGAGTGGAATTGTCTTGGACCATATCTACATAGAATTCTATCATGAGTAATTGTTTGTGTTACAAGCTTTAAGAAGATTACCTGCCCATTCAGAAGGAGCAATTCTGAAAAAATCTCACTGATAGAAGCTAGAATGCATCCTTCTTCATAAATCTCATCCCAGGGACAGTGTGAACATGAAATAAAACATCAATTTGCATCATTACACTGAAAAAAAAATACTGGAACACAGGTTTGATCATGGGAGAGTCAAGAAAGAGTGGGCACAAAACAATTGCTTGGAATTTTTCTTTCCACTGCCAACAGTCAAATATCAGAAAAAAAATCTTAAGATGTTTAAATTAAGCTTTTCATCTTAAACATTTGTGATATTTATTCTAAGGGCAATGATATTGATTAGCCTCATATTCCACATTTATAATATTAGGAATTGTGCAAGTTTTTCTTGTAGTCACCATGAATAAAACAATTTTATGCACTATGTGATAAAACAAATTAAACAGTTTTATAACCCCTAGGGAAATAGAAGTAGTCATTAAAAGTCTCCTAACCAAAAAAGGATCAGATGCTTTCAGTACAGAAACCAGACTTTCAAAGAAGAGCTAATATCAATACTCTTCAAACTCTTCCACAAAATAGAAACAGAAGGAACACTGCCAAACTCATTGTGTGAGGCCATAGTCACCCTGATACCTAAACCACACAAAGACCTAACAGAGAAAGAGACTTTCAGACCAATTTCCCTTATGAACATCAATGCAAAGATACCTAATAAAATACTTACAACCTGAATCCAAGAGTACATCAAAATTATCATACACCTTGATCAAGTAGGCTTCATCCCAGGGATGCAGGGATGGTTCAGCATATGAAAATCCATCAACGTAATCCAGCAAATAAACAAGCTGAAAGAAAAAACAAAAGCACAGGCATACAAGGACCATACCTAATCATAATAAAGGCAATATACAGCAAGCCAGTAGCCAGCATCAAATTATATGGAGAGAAACTTAAAGCAGTTTCCCCAAAATCAGGGACAAGGCAAGGCTGCCCACTTTCTCCATATCTCTTCAAAATAGTACTTGAAGTTCTACCTAAAGCAATAAGACAACTAAAAGAGCTCAAGAGGATACAAATTTGAAAGGAGGAAGTCAAAGTATCCCTATCCACAGATGATAACATACATAGGTGACCCCAAAATTTCTACCAGAGACCTCTGCTTCAGAAAGGTTAGGTCTATTGTTCACTGGAATCTTCCTGGGCCTGTGGCCACAGGAAGTTCCGAATGAGTGCCTGAGCCAAATGATTTTAGGGTGGATCATGTATCGTATCACCAGGGCCCTGACATGGTCCTTAAATCTTTCCATTCCTGACACCTTAGCTAATGAAACCAATTGTCTCATCTCTGACTCATTTTGGAGAATCACACCAAAAAAGAGGGAGTTCGTGAAAGACTCCTGTATACCCATAACTCCATAAAACTCATGAAATGCCCTCTATTTTTAGGGTGGCAATCTCTATTTGAAATATAATAGGGAAAATCATTTTTGTCTCTTAAGACTACAAAATTGAAGATAGAAGATAGCCAAAGTGAATTCTAGGAATATGCAAAGCTGATAGACTCTCTAAGCCAGGAAGTAGTTTGCTATCATCTTTGAGACCTGCTGTCATCTTCGTTAGTCTTGGAAAATAAAGGAAGTATAGCAGGTTATTTTGGAACATGCAAGACATGCTGATGAGCATCTAGAAAGCTGCTATTTGGACACTATCTCCCAACTGATTTACAATTTTTTAAAGATGCTATATTCACATAGTTTTGCATTTAATCTCACCCTCCTCCATGTATTTAAAGTTGGGAACACTGCTATTGGTTTAAATGCCTCAAAAGGTTTTCCTCTATTAGATGTCAATAGCTGAGGCCCAGAAGCTAAAGGTACATCTCCCTGAACAACTCTTAAACTGGACTAATTGGCTGTCCTAAACCTCCACCTTTGTTACTAGTGCTTAGCTGAGACAGTTAGAATGGATCTTAGTGGAGGTCTGGCATCGTTTCCCTAGATACTGTTCCAAATGAAAAATCACACAATTTTGTTTAGGTAAAACAGATTGAGTTTTCCATTTCTTGAATATCTGAGTTTTGTCTGCCAGTAGGAAACTGAGTTTGGTAGGAAGAAACAAGGAAAGACAAGTCAACAGAGTGAGTACCAGGGGTGTGGTTTAGGAGGGAGATTCTCACTCATCCAGGTCTGGGAAAGTAACTTCTCTTCTGAAGCACACAGTGGGATTATGCCTGTCTAAAAAAGAAATGAACAGAGGGACCCATGTATCTAACAAGGAGGAAGACTTGGTAGGATAAAGGTCTCAAGGCCTAATTCACTCTGCTTCCAGAAGGTCTTGAAACATGGCCTGCTATTTTTCTCTCAGTGCTGGGACTTATTTTTATTTTGTCTTTTTTCCCCCTTAAGACATGGGCTTATATCCCAGGCTGGATTTGAACTTGCGGTCTTCCTTTCTCTCCATCTCCAGTGTGGTATTATAGGCCTTTCCTACGACGTGTGGCCACAGTCTCCAATGTTTTAGTTCAATGAACACAAGTCAATACAAAAGAGGAGGTACTTTGTGTTTTTGGTTACCCTATTAATATGTTGTAATGAACTGAAGAAGAGAAGGAACTGAAGGTTTGCAGAGAAAATCAAAGCATGGCAGCCACTGATCCTCCCTTTGAAACCATCCTGAAGACCAGTGTAGCGAGGCTCAGGGGCTGCTGGCAGGTGACTTGCTCAGACTCAAGGTCCTCAGTTTGCGACTTCTATCTGTGCTTACTCAGCCTTCCTCTAACACAGAAATGGTCTGTGCGGCCCAGAAAATAAAGTCAGATTTACAAGATTCATAATGTGCTTGTGTGGTTTTCTGGTTTTGTTTTTGTTTTCTTTTTTAAATGACATAAATTGAGTTTAAGTTTTTATTTGAGCTACATGAGTAATTGAGGAATAGTCTTCAACTGTGCCTTAAAGAGAATTTAGATAAAATTATTTTCTGTCTCTTCTTCCTTTCTATGCCCCATTCTTTGGTTTCTGTCACATGTTCACTCTGAACTAGAGTACAAATCATGATTTTGTGAAAGAGTAATCCCGTAGAAGGCAAGGGAATTGATTCCTCTGTCCAGTGATGTCCACAGAGGTAATATTTACACTTATGTTTTTAAAGATACAAATAAAAATAAAAATTGATATCAGAAAGGAAAAAGGCAGCCATTTTGTTGTTTTTTCGGGGACACTAAAAATCAGTGAGCACAGGAAGAAGATTACTGGGACCAGTGGCAGGGCCCATGTCTGTCATGTGCACTACCATGGCATACTAGCCACACTAGGACATCATTAGTATATAATATCTGACCTGTTAACGTCATTTAGTTATGTCTCTTCAGTGAGACTCTACCTCATAAATGTTCTCAAAGTTAGAAGAAATGTTCCCGAAGAGAAGAATGCACCAATTAGGATCTATGAGCATATCAAGCAGTTGTATAGGGCATGGTGAACATGGTACTGGCGAGTTTGCTGAGGCCAGAAACCTCATTCCATTCTGTTTATAATATTTTGTTTCTTGCCTGGAATGGGGTGGAGGCCAGTGAACTATTTCCTATGGAGGATGAGATGGTTATGCTTTTATTTTGGGACTAACTTTCTGGGCTTTAGTTTTCCTAAATAAAATATGAGCAGATGATTGAGACTGCCTCTAAGTTTTTGGTCAGACTCTCTTTAGAAAATTACATGTGGGTAAAACTACACCTAATATTTTAAGGTTGTAAAAGCCCTTAGCATCCATCCATGGATCACAGCTTAGTAACTTCCCAGTCATTGCTCTCTGTCTTTAATCTCTTCTGAAACTCAGATCAGGGGCCTTTGCCCCATTGCTGAGCTGATCCTGACAGTTTCACATCACTGTATGTTCCTCTGTTCAGATAATGTATCTGAGAGTTCATCTCACTAGTCCTTGTGTAGATGTTCTGGCATTATCTACAGCACAAAATAACCAAAATAACTTGTTGAGACATCTGTCACTCTAGTGATCTTGATTCAGGCACATGCAGTATTTTCTATTTTCTGACATCTGCTACTATATTCTTCCCATGTTTCCAGTCCTCAAAAAGCAGATATAGGGACAAAAGATGACCACTAAAGAAAGGACATTTCAATCCATACCTAGCTGGGTTATGTCCAGAACAGTCTAAAGAGGAGGCTAAAACAAGGGTATCTGAGTCAAGATGGACATAAAGAAGATGTCAAGACAAGAATTGCTCATGGCTTTCTAACCCTGTGGAAGGGGCAGTTTATTAGCATTCTCTAGAGTAACAGAATTTATGGAATAAATCTCTCTATGTACAGATTTATTAGAATGATTTCCAGGGCGCAGGCCAGATAATCCAGCAATGGCTGGGTATGAATACAAAAGGTGTGTCTTCCTGCCTCAAGGTCAAAATTAGAACTGGATCTTCCTACTTCAACTCAAGCAAAAAATTTTCACACGTATGTCTTCCATTTTTAAAATTATAGTTAATTCCATATGTGGTCAAGCTAACAACCAAGAATAGCTATCAGAGGCAGGAAAAAATGATAAGCCACTGTTAGCATGGGCTGATGTGGGAGTTGCTCTTCCATCTGTAAGTATATCTGACTAAAAAATGGTGAAATGGAAGGATACTGGTTATCTTAGATTGAAGAATTTTGAAGGAGAAAACACCGAAGAGGATTCATTCATTTAAAATGAAAGCAGACCCTCCAGAAACATTGGAGGACAGACAGCATTGTAAAACTCTTCAGTTCTTAGAGGACATTTGATTATCCTGTGTCTCAGTGGAAGCAATAGGCAAAATGGAAATATTGACGAACAAAGTACAGAGATTTTACTAAATAGAAATCCAAGTATACACAAAGAGGAGAGGAAAACACACATCAAAGTAGAAGGGTAGGATTAACAGAGAACGGGATGGGATCTGTGCCAGAGCACTCACCTGGCACACACAAAGCTCCGAGCTTGATCCCCAGCAAGCCCTCCTCTCCCTCAGTAAGATTAAAAAACTTATTTCAAGGATCTGAAGAAGTGGCTCAGGGGTTAGACCGCTGCTGCCCCTATGCAGGGCCTGATGTCAGGTTCTCAGCCCTTACATATGTCAGCTCCAGTCTCCAGTAGCTTCAGCCCCAGCTTTTGTGGGAACCTGCACTCATTTGACATATATGTATGTAGGTCCACACATGCTCATAATGAAAATTCTACTTTTGGAAATGTTATTTTAAAAACTTATTCTCTGAGGTGGTGAATTTTGGGGAGTGTTATATACAATTTTTTTTCCTGAAAAATAAATTGTATATATCTACCATTGTGAACTCTGAAGACCATCTTGAGAATAATATTACATTTAAGCCAGCTGACATTTTGTTATACAACTATCTTTTTTTTGTGTTAAAAATATGCAAACAAGTCCTCTGTATTTGATTTACCAACCAGTTTCAAAGCAAATTATATGAAAATATATTTTCTTTTTTTTAATTGAAAAATGTTTATTATGTGAATTTCACATCATGCACCCTGTTCCCTTTCATCTCCCACCTCCCCCCACACCCAGCCTCCACCCTTGCAATCCTTCCCAGATTAAAAAATAAAATCTCATTGTGGAAGCTGCATTGGGTTTCAGTGTGTCCCACAATATTCCCTTTTGTCCACACATTCTGCTTGCAAATGTTCATTAAAATGACTGGTACGAGGCCTCTGGTTTCTGCTACTTTGTCAATAGTGTAACCTCACTGGAACTCCTCTCTGATATGCTGTAACTGTCCTGTGTCATGGAGATCCCGTAGTTTTGGGTTGTGGAACTGGCCTCTTCTTGCACTCCAGCAGTTCATCCATGGGGTAGATGTTGGGGAAGGCCAACTCAAAGCCCTGGTTCTGGACCTCCAATCCCCCACTTACAGAGCCAGTTCTACTATGGAAAGGTGCAGGGCCTGCTCTCCCAAGTGTTGCAGCATGTGAGGGGCAGGGACAGCTCTCCTGCTCTTGTGACCCCATCTGGGCCAGATCTCCTGTTGGCCAATGATAGTGAGGGGAAAAGGGAAGGGAGGGGATCTTTCCCTAGCCAACATCTCCACATAGCAGACCGAAGGCAGGGCTTGCCCTGCCATGCTCACTCCCTCAGGGCTGGCTCACCCACAACCCCCATATCCAGGACCAGCTGTAGTGTGCTACCCAGGGAAGGTGCAGGGCCTGGTCTTCTGAGTGCTGCAGCATGTGTGGGGCAGGGACAGCTCTCCTTCTCTTGTGACCCCATCTGGGCCAGATCTCACCCCAGGGCTGGATCTCCACAACCCCCATATCCAGGGCCAGGCAGAGTTCTCCTAGTTTCTGGCTTGTTTCCTGTCCTGGCAACCCATCGGTACTTGCCTGGTTCTGGTCTGGTAGTCATCACAGGTTACTCCATGGCACCAATGTTGTGTTAGTATCCAGCTTGTTTTTTTCCCAGGAATGTTAGGCTACTATTCATTCAGATGTTCATAGGTCAGAACACTGAATGTAGACAGAGCCTCTCTCCTCTCTGCCACCTAGTGATGCACATGTGACACAGCAGCCACATCTGCAATGCCTCTAGGGGCAGTGCAAATATATTTGTTAATTTCATTTGAAAATCGAAGGCAAATGGATAGGTAATATTTTATTCTTTAAAAATCATGATTTACAATAATTTAAAAATAAATATATTTGATTTTTATTTTGTGTGTGTGTGTTTGCATGCACGTTTGTGGACTTGTATGTATGTGGAGGTCAGAGGACACCTTAGACAACTTTCATGACTTGTTTTTTTCCTACTACCACATGGGTTCTGAGTATTTAACTCAGGTCATCAGGCTTGGCAACAATCACCTGTAATTAAGTCATCTCACTGCCCCAATAATGAGTTTAAGAATTATTAATTCCCTGATAATTTCATATACCATGCTTTAATTACATTCACCACTTCTCTTCCCAGATGCTCCCACTTGTACAAAATATCAGCACCAATGTGTGCTGCCCAGATACTCTTGGTCGTGTGGCTTTCCACTGCAGTATGATGGAAGTGCCAGGAGGTGCATTTTTAGAGAAAAACTCTTTGCTTCAGCAGCTCACAACTGCTGGTACTCCTTGGCCAGGGTTTAGGCCTCTCTGCCCAACTCTCCTCTACATACTGAGGTTTGATCTGGCTTGACTTGTACAGGTCCTGTGCATGCTGTCATAACCTCATAGCTCATATGTGCAGCTGCCCTGGTTTGTCCAGAAGGTACTGTTGATTTGTTGTTTGCTTATTTTGTAGTTGTCCACCGGAGCTTACACTATTTCGTTTTTTGTTTGTTTGTTTTTCAAGACAGGGTTTCTCTGTGTATCTCTGTCTTTGTAGACCAGGCTGACCTCGAACTCACAGACATCCATCTGCCTCTGCCTCCCGAGTACTGGGATTAAAGGCGTGAGCCACCACACTCAGCTTGATCTTACACTATTTCTACACCAGTTTCCCACAGCGGTTTCTGAGTCTTGATGAAAAGGAGTGTAACATATATGTTCAATTTATGGCTGAATATTCTGAAGTCTGCTTTTGTCTGTACCTTGGTCAGTTGTGGATCTGTATGAAAATGATCATTTATTGTTATTAGGAGCTCCTCTGATAACAGTTGAGGATACATTGATCTATGGGTATGAGGATAAGTCATTAGAAAATAGTTTAATACTACATCTATTTAGCAGAATAATAACCATAGGGTCTCCTCTAGTGCTTACAACATGTATAGCAGCAAGTTCTAGATCTGATAATGATGCCAGGTGTGGGCTTCATCTTGCAGAGCAGAACTTGGGCATGTTTTGCTAAGACAATCAGATAATATGCTTTGGGAAGACTTTTCAGCTAATTCTCTGTTGTTTAAATCAAACTATCTAGATTTGATCTATAAATCTGATATTGCATGTCACCCAAACTGTATTCTACATAGACCCACATTGTACATGGCCCACATATACTCTTACTTTACAATTAGGACATGCACACATTTATTATTTCCTTTATGAACAATTGCTATGTGATATTTTAGATAATATTTTATCAAACATTTAAAAAAGATTTTCAAATAGTGTATGTCTATAAGGGTTCTACCTACATGAGTATATATGCTCCTCAAGCATGCAGTGCCCAAAGAGGCCACAAGAGGGGACCTGATCCTCACCTGATCCTCTGCAACTGGCGTTAGATTGTTGTAAACTGCAGTGCGGGTTCTGGGAACTGAATCTGGTCCTCTGCAAGAGCAGCAAATATCTTAATCTCTTAGCCTTCTTTAGAGATCAAGATTAGGAATTAAGTTTTATATAAGATGAGGAAAATATCAGAAGACCTGTTAATTCTTTAGGACATCTAACTCAGTAGCAACGAAGAGACTTCGGGAACCACTCCAACAAATATGACCAGGTACTAGGCACTCCCGATTTGATTTTTTTCATCATCTTCTCATTATAGTTCTTAAATGTATGTATTCTACAGTCTCAACATTATTTTAATTTTCATCCTCTTAAATAACTCATATTTCTAAACCTAACGTCATCCAAATTTATGGTTTGAGTGATTGTTGTGTTCACTCACTCTTTTTTTTTAATAATTTATTTTTTATTTCCTCAAGTTACATCTCAATCACCATCCTCTCCCTACTCCCCTCTCCAGTCCCACCCTTCCACCCTCCTCCCCCTCAACCCCCCCATCCTCTTCCCTTCTTTTTTTTTTTTTTAGTTTAAGGTATTTCTTTTTCCCCCCAACAGCTCTCCCTTTCAGTCCAAAAAATGGTTCTTTTTCTTATAACTATAAATACAATACAAAACAACAGAAATAAATAGGCCACAATTATAAGAGTTATATGGCTTAGCATACATTCCCAATGTCCAGTCCATATGTATTTGGCACCTGACTTTAACATTCTACTATCTAACCATCTCCATGAGTTTAAAGTTCTATATCTAACTCAGCTTTCATACTAACTTGCCTCACAATTTTAAAAAAATCTTCTTAGATACAGAACATCCTCTTGATTCCTAAACAACTCAAAATTTAACTATGAGACTCTAGCTATCTATTCTTCAACCACCTCAGAGACCTGAGAGGGATAAATATATCTGATTATATAGGAAGTGCAGGGCCTGCAGCTTCCAAAACTAAAAAATGACATACCAGTGGCTGCCTGGACAGTTCCCATTTTCTCTCCATCGATTACAGCATCAATCTTCAGCCATTTGGCCCCATTTCTCTGACAGACATTGGTTGTAGAGCAGGAATTATGAAGGACTTACCTAAAAAAAAAAAAATGTCAAGTTTTGACCTCTCGCTACCAACCGACATAAACTGTTTA
>CAJQZJ010032066.1:9302782-9321255 GCA_907164525.1 Lophiomys imhausi | reverse complement strand
TGTGCACGTTGTACCATCGATGTTCTTATTATTTACACAACAGTTCTTCTTTATGTCCTCTTCTTCTCAATCTGCAGTAGTGAGAAACACAACAACAAACGCTTAACCTCTACCTCTTCCTCCTCTTCCTAGACGCTCATCCATTGTCACAGACGATCTTAAATTGTCTTCCAATTCCGTGTTGACCTTGATTTCTGACCATCATTTACATATCTGAAACCAACATTATATGGATCTATCAATATAGTTTCTTGTGCTCAGAACCCCACAGATCTCTAATGAAATGACTTCTTTCTCAGGGTATTCCTTCATGGGTTTCTGTTGTCTATCGGTGACATGAATATTGACCAGCTTGTCTTGAAATCCTTGGCTTATACTTCTTCTGCCCTAACCTTTTACACAAAATCAGTTTTCACTTTGATGGTCCTTTCCTGTTCACTGTTTCCCACCACTTTTATCCCTACTCAAACCATTGATCTTTTCTTACATGATTAGAGACCTGTGTGTTCATTTCCATCTACTTGTAGGTTTTCTTTCTGTGTGTATTATGTTCTGCATATTTTACTTGAAGCCATCCTAAAATCGATAGGTAATCGTGTCCTGATACTCCCATTTTCTTCCCTGTCCTTCATTTACTGTTTACACGAAAACATACTCATGGAGTCTAAGTGACATCTGTGCTTTTATATTACCCTTGCTACAGTACGCTGAATATCCTCTCCTCTTATTGGAATATTGACTCTCTCTAAGAAGGACTATGCACTCTAAACTTCTGTGGAATATTAATAATTCTATGTGTTGAAGAATGGGCAATATTTTTCCTCACTATTCCATGATGCTGAATATACTGCCAAGCAAATGCATTTTATATTCGGTTGTTGACTGAAACATGATAGAGCCAGCCACAAATTATCTAGATATCTTTGATATGAAGTTTCTGGATTTTACACTGGGATTAATAAGAATTTGTGCTTTTCAACATCAAAACTTGTTCTTCCTTCTCTGCCAATACCAATATCTTCTCTGTTAAGTTTATCTGCATGTGTGAAGATGGAATCTGAAATGTTCTGCATTATGCTTACAAACCAACTCACCAGCTCTTCAAATGCTGACCTATTTGTACAGCATTTGCTTTCCTGTGTGTGTTTAGCATTGAGGGCTAAAGGTGGTTTGGAACATTAGCATTGTCATAGTTACAAAGATAGCCTTGTCAGCTTTAAAGTCATTTGCTTTATAGTCATCATAGTTAGAATAATTGTTATTAAACTTTGGGGCAAGACTTAAAACAGGGTCTTATGGTGTAGCCCAAACTGGCTCGAAATTCACTATGGGGTCAGGCTGATCCTGAAATTCATGGTAATCTTCTTGCCTCATTCTATTATGTGCTGGTGTTACAAAAATGAGCTCAAACTTTCTTGCATGTAGAGATGTAATGAAGATGAATTCTGAAGTAAATATCCCCTTATCCTGGAAAGTATTTTGGCCAAGTTCCTAGATATTTTGTGCTTTATGTCTTTTTTTTTTTTAAGACACACAAAAGCAACTAAACAACAACAAAAAACGTATAGCATTCACCTATCACGTTTTTTTTCAACAAAAAAGAATAAAATAGACCACCTGTTTTACTTTATATACTATTTTGAATGCACAAAGATTCAAATTGCCAAGTAGAGAAAATGAAAGGATAAATTTTTAATTGATTATAACCTGCTATGTTTTCTTTGCTATGCTTTCAAATTCACTGCAATAGGTCTGTCTCATCCATGAGTTTGGTTCTGAATATTGAGTACAAATTAAGACTTTAGACACCAAATCACATTTTAAATATATAATCTTAACATTTCTATTTCTTTCTGAGGGCAGTTGAAGACCCTTTTGAAGGGTCTTCAACTGCCCTCAGAAAGAAATTTCATAATAAGCAGGTACGCTTATTATGCAATAGTTCTTTTGGGTTCTCATTTAGCTCAGTGGGTGTAGTTAATGCTAGCTACCATTATATTATAAAATCCCATGTGGAAATTACAAGGCTGGTATTCATTTTATCTAAGTATTACTGACAGTGGAGTTAGAGATAATCTAATCCCCTGCCCCAGTTCAAAAGTCATAAGAGGGCCAAGAGCTGCTTGTTGCACTGGGGGCCAACACCACTAGGACAAAGTGTCTCATTAACAGGTAACAAAGTCTATGTTCCTGTTCCTTTTGGTGCATTGGTTGTAGTATAGTTATCCTGTACTATATGGCTAAAATTCGATTATAAGTGAATAGATGCCATGTGCATCCTTCTGAGTCTGGGTTAGCTCACTCAGGATGAGCTTCTCTAGTTCCATCCATTTGGCTGCAAATTGCATGATTTCATTGTTTCTGATGGCTGAGTAGTATTCCATTGTGTAGATGTACCACAGTTTTGTTTTGTTTTATTTTTATCCATTCCTCGGTTGAGGGACATCTGGGTTGTTTCCATATTCTAGCTATTACAAATAAGGCTGCTATGAACATAGATGAGGAAATATCCATGGGTTTGGTTGTATACACAGGAGTGATATGGCTAGGTCTTCAGGTGGAGCTATTCCAAGTTTTCTAAGATATCGCCAGACTGATTTCCATAGTGGTTATACAAGTTTGCACTCCCACCAGCAGTGGAGGAGGGTTCCCCTTTCTCCACAACCTAACCAGCATGTGCTGTCATTTGAGATTTTGATCTTAGCCATTCTGACAGGTGTTAGATGGAATCTCAGAGTAGTCTTGAGTTGCATTTCTCTGATGATTAAGAATTTTGAGCATTTCTTCAAGTGTCTGTCAGCCATTAGGAATTCCTCCTTTGTGAATTCTCTGTTTAGCTCTATTCCCCATTTTTTGATTGGATTATTTGGTTACTTAGCATTTAATTTCTTCAGTTCTTTGTAAATTTTGGATATTAGCCCTCTGTCAGATGTGGGCTTGGTAAAGACATTTTCCCATTCTATATCTTGCCGTGTTGTTGGAATGACAGTTTCTTTTGCCTTACAGAAGCTTTTCAGTTTCATGAGGTCCCAATTATTGATTGTTCGTCTTAGATCCTGAGCTGTTGGTGTTCTGTTCAGGAAGTTGTCACCTGTGCCGATGAGTTCGAGGCTTTTCCCCACTTTGTCTTCTATTAGATTTAGTGTATTGTGCTTTATGTTAAGGTCTTTGATCCACCTGGACATAACTTCTGTGCAGGGTTATAAGTGTGTGTCTATTTGGATTCTTTTACATGTTGACATACAGTTAGACCAGCACCATTTGTTGAAGATGCTGTCCTTTTTTCATTGTACAGTTTTGGTGTCATTGTCAAAAATTAAGTGACCATAGGTGTCTGAGTTCATTTCTGGGTCTTCAATTCGATTCCATTGGTCAACTGGTCTGTTTCTATACCAGTACTATGCTGTTTTTATTACTATTGCTCTGTAGTATAGCTTGAAACCTGGGATTGTTATACCTCCTTTTTTTATTGTAAAGATTGATTTAGCTATTCTGCGTTTTTTGTTATTCCATATGAAGTTGAGAATTGTTTTTTTCCAGGTCTGTAAAGAATTGTGTTGGCATTTTGGTGGGAATTGCATTGAATCTGTATATTGCTTTTGGCAGGATGGCCATATCTTTCCATCTTCTGATGTCCTCTTCAATTTCTTTCTTCAAGGACTTGAAGTTCTTGTGATACAGGTCTTTCACTTGCTTGGTTAGAGTTGCCCCCAGATATTTTATGTTCTTTGTGGCTATTGTGAAGGGTGTTGTTTCCCTAATTTCTTTCTCAGCCCATTTATCTTTTGTATAAAGAAGGGCTTCTGAATTTTTTGAGTTAATTTTGTATCCAGCCACCTTGCAGAAAGTGTTTATCAGTTGTATTAGTTCTCTGGTGGAATTTTTGGAATCACTTATGTGTATTATCATATCATCTGCAAATAGGGATAATTTGACTTCTTTCTTTCCAATTTGTATCTCCTTGATCTCCTTTAGTTGTCTTATTGCTCTGGCTAGGACTTCAAGTATTATGTTGTAGAGATATGGGGAGAGTGGGCATCCTTGTTTTGTCCCTGATTTTATAGGAAATGCTTTAAGTTTCTCTCCATTTAATTTGTTGTTGGCTACTGGCTTTCTGTATATCACCTTTATTATTTCTAGGTATGGTCCTTGTATGCCAGCTCTCTCCAGGACTTTTAGCATGAAGGGGTGTTGGATTTTGTCAAATGCTTTTTTAGCATCTAACAAGATGATCATGTGGTTCAACTCATTACACCTCAATCATAGTCCCCTCCCTCTTCCCCTCTCTCACCTATCCCACTCCTCTTGTGTGGGGGGAGTCCCCCTCAGTTCATCAGTCACATGAGGGCTAAGGGTTTCCTCTTGTTCTGGGACCTGACTTTGGCAGCTCCACTATGGTAAAGTGTCCCACTAACAGGTAACAAAGTCCATGACTGAGACAACCCCACTCCTACTTAGTAAGCGTTCTGTATAAGAACCAAGTTGCCTATTCTCTACATTTTATTTAGGGGGGTCTAAATCAAGTCTCAGCTTTTTTTTTTTCTTTTTCTTTTGGTTAGTGTTTCAGTCACTGGAAGCCTATAGGGGCCTGGGTTAGTTGAGTCTGTTGATTTTCATATGTTGGTCTTGACCCTTCATTTGTAAAAGCTAGAAACTGGAAACAACTCAGATGCCCTTCAATCAATGAATGGATAAAAACAACAACAACAAAAAGATGTGGTACATCTACACAATGGAATACTACTCAGCTATCAGAAACAAGAAAATCATGCAATTTGCAACCAAATGGATGGAACTAGAAAAGCTCATCCTGAGTGAGCTAACTCACACCCAGAAAGTTACACATGACATCTATTCACTTATAACTGGATGTAGCTTATAGTATAGGATAACTATCCTATAATCACAGACCCAAGGAACCTAGCATAACTACCTTATGAGAAATTCCACCCGGCAGCAGATCAAAACAGATACCTAGACAAACTATTCAATGTTTTAACCACCTGATGATCCAGTCATCAATCTATGGAGGTACCATCTTGGGACCAAGGTTTCAACACAGGAGCTTCTGGGAGAGACGCTTAGCATCTAGCCTAACTAGTAACCACTTAGAAACTTAGTCAGAGTACATCATGAATTGTTACAGTTCAATAACTTACTCAAACACCACTGGGCAACTGGTAAGATTGGAGGTGGTGGGGGCTTCGCTGACATGGGCTCTACTGCTTGCTCAAGCAACACCTTACCTTAGCTGGGCTGCCTTGTCAGGCCTCAGTGGCAGAGGAAGCTCTTATCCCTCATGCAACTTGATGAACTGAGGTGGGTTGATATGGTAGGGGGCTCCCCTTATCCGAGGAGAAGGAGAAAAAGAAGAGGGGGGAAGAGGGTGGGAGGGTGGAATCAGGTGAGGAGGTGGGGAGGAGAGAGAGGTCTGTGATCCAGGTGCTACTTGAATAAACAAATTAACTAATTAAAAAAAAAAAGATTTAGGATCCTTTAAAGAAGGGCAGAGATGGGGCTGGATTTCCACTTAGTTGGGATTTTTGAATAGAAGAGATAAGTATCTCAGCTGTCATTTCTTAAGTGGAGAGCAACTATCTTCCTTTCTTTTTGACATTGATCAGAGATAGTTGATACTTTCTACATTTTATGTAATCAGAACAAATTAGTAACCCTTCTGCTCCATTATCAAAGAGCTATTATTGTGAAGTTACATTATTCTATGACTGAGACACATGAAATCTCATTTTATGTTTGCTTATTTTGTTTTGTTTTATTTCTCTGCACCCTTATACTGTGTTCACAGAAGCACGTGTTTGTTCCTTGGAATGAGATCCCAGGATACTGCCAATAAAGGACCAATTTTCATGGTCTTGTGAATCAGGCCTCCCTCAGTATCAGTCTCTGTATCTTTTATTTGATAAGAGCTATTTGTTTTCTAGAAGCAAATTATCAACAACTGATCAAATGGCTTTCTTATCCAATAAGATATTCAGTTTATTGCATATAACAGTAAAAAATCCCATAGAGGACTGGATCTAATTTGTATACACTTACTTGGCAATTATGTTATCAACTCTATAACCTAATTTTTCATGATTCTATGAATACAATAACAAAAGATTGACAATTTTTAACTAAAATGCTGTTTCTCCATTTACCCACATACACCTGCATCTCCCACCTACACAGAATTGTTTGTGTGAATTAATCAAATAATGGAGAATTTAGGAAATGTATAAAAAGGACCACTGTACCTATACTTACATATCAAAGATAAGTTTTCAGTTTATACCCACCTTTCAAGTCATACTTTTAATAAGAAAAAACATAGGAGCACAACCACAGCATAAAACTGCAGAATGACCTAGCACAGAGCTAGGAGCTCCACAAATGATGAAAACATCAGTCAAAGAATGACGACTTCGGTCTGCATTTTCAAGATGCACTGAGGATACAAACTTCCTTGGTGATACTCTCATTTAAAACTTAGAGCCTAGCAGTTCTGGGATAGAATTAGAATTAGCTAATTCTAGTGTGGGAGGGGTTAGTTAGGGTGCAAAACACCCTTTGCAGAATAGATGGGGCTGAGAGCCATAAGAGACACTTGACACTTGACGGCATGGACTAAGTCTAGATCACCCAAGTAGAGGATCCTGGAGACTAGAAATGAAAGTTTTTATCAACGTGGCTGCAAAGCAATTACCTGTGTTGAGTCAGGGTCGTTGCTCTTACAGCATGCACACACCTTCTCTTACTGAATGAGGGCTGCTAAGTAGAACAGGGTATGTGCTCTTTCTGAGTAAACAGAACAACTGCATCTTAGTTTGATGATCTAAGCCCACATTCTGTGCTTTATGCTATCGTCAGGCACACAGAAAGTAAAGACAATGTTCCAAGCCCTTTAGCTATTACTTGTAAGATCTCCTATTTGAACTGCACTTTCTTTGCTTCCTTCCCATTTCACCAGACCTTCAGCTGCTCTGACACCCAACTTGTTTTATAGTCACAGTTGGAGGTTGGCCTCTCCCCCTATTACTGATTCAAGTAGGTAATATGGACATCTATTTGTCATCAGTGATTCAGGGTTATACATTTAGATGATTTATTTTAGATTTAACTTTAAATTACTAAAATTCATCTTCAAGAACCATTACAGGGAAAGAACATTCTGAAAAGCAGCATTTGGTTTAACACATTGACTACTTCTGTGTTTGTTATGGGAAAAACTAAGCTGTGACAAAAGGGCTCAAATTGCAATTTCTTAAAAAATATATTGGCCATATAACAGGCCAGATATCTCTGCTTTGTGATGCCATTCAGAAACCATGAATAATTCTCTAACATTGCTTTTATATCCTTTAGAGTTTGTCCTCTTCTCCATGATGATTACTAGGTAATGGTTATATTTTTCTCACAGTCTGTGAGGAGTTGAAAAAAAAAACAATAGAGTGATTGGCCTAAATGTTATGGCTGAAATGCTGTGAGCAAGGTTTGGAAGTAATATTATTTTAGAGTTTCATTCACTGACAGTGACTTAGGCACATGGCATCTATGCCTCACTGCAGAGAAGGCTGGAAAATACAGTTTTACAAAGTGGATTAAGTGCCTGTTGAAAATATTTGGATTGCTGAAATAACTGGTGGTCTATCATACATTATATAAGACAATTATTCTAAAAAGTTGGGGTTGAATGAGTAAGTGGATTTACAAACAAATTACCAAGAAAAAAGCTAAGTATGTGAAATGAATGTATACAGAAGAGGCAATATGATGCTCTGTGGTTGAGTGTTTGTTCTGGAAAACATGTATTAGAAACACAATCTCCAATATTACAATATTGGGTTGTGAAATCTGTTCTGAAAAAGTGCTTATACCATGAGGTCTCTGTCTCAACAATGTTATCAGGGAAGTACCTTTGTTATTGTATGAGTGGGCTCCTTATTTGCTTCTTGTCCTCTTCTTATATTTTAATCACAAGATGATGTAGCACAAAGGCCCTTTCCAGATTCTATCCCTAACTATTGACTCCTAGTCTCCAGAAAAAGGAGGTGTATGTTTCTGTCTAATATAAATGATTAAGCCTTGAGTGTTTTGTTATTTGTACAAAGGAACTAAGGAACTATTTTACTTCAAGCCATATGCAGGGCTTAGACTTTACTGTTCACCAGATTCCTTTTGTCATAATTATAATCTTAAGTACATTTTAATGGACTATTTTCCCAAATGCCTGAGGAATACTCGAGAAAGGGAGAAGAAGTAGGATCAACCAACCCTCTTAGAGCTAATGACTTACACAATTTAAATATCTTTCACATGTGCTTTATTTAATCTTATCCTCACCAAGTAAGTTATTATGACCATACTCATTATACAGTTGATTTTATTTAAAATTCAGGTGGATGTAGGGAAAAAGGAGGGATTGTCAATTTTCCATAATGAACAGACATTTTACCTTTCCCTACCCTGACTTTGAGGCCTTAAAGCCCGAAGATAGCATTTAGTTTATTTTACATTCCCAGGTTGCCAAGAGCAAAGATTCTTTAAGTCTTAAATACAGAACAAGGAGAACTTGAATGGCTTGTTGAAAATCATTTTCTAACTAAAAATAAGACTCCCTGGCAGCAACTATTTGCTGGATCAGAGGCTTTTCACTGGCAAAAGTTTGTCTCCAGTGGTTTGTCTCCTCATTGTGTTCTAAACAAATTATTTCTTCATTAAGTGGGTAGTTCTATAGGCAATGAGATGACAGGTTGGTTTCCACTTATAGAAAAGATTTTTTTAAATAAAGGAAAAATAGACAGTCTTGATGGCAAAGTTCTAGAGTCCAAATGAGCGAGGCAGGCGGATAGATCATGTTTCTCTGAAGCATAACTCCAGGGGACTCTGAGCTGTTTTTGGTACTTGTCCTAGTTCCTTTTGACTCAGACTCAACAAAGAAATGTGTATCTTTTAACTTCACTGTTGTTTCCTCTAAAGGGTTATTTTACAGTAAGAGGGAAATAATAGTTACTTGTCTGGGAAGGTTCTATAGAGCACAATTCCAAGACATCCTTAGAAAGGAAAGGTATCAAAGTGACCTTTACAAGATATTTATCAAGACAAAGGGATATATGACTTGTACATGATGTCCTATTTTCTTCTCTCTCTCTCTCTCTCTTTTTACAGGGTGGATCATACATGATTAGGGCTCATCCTTTCTATAAACACACACACACATAATACACATACATACACACACACAAACACACACAATTGGTGCTGCTGACATAGACTCTAGTATTGAAGATGTACAAGTCTGTCCCTTTCTCTGCAACCATCAAACCACCCAACTTTGTCATCAAGCTGATATGAAATGTATATACCAATTATTTAAATTTGTATTTTCCTTATCACAGTAGCAAGTCTGGACCCTCTTATGTTGATTGGATCTGCCTTTTTTTCTTTACTGAGAACTTCTTACTGGATTCCTGCTTATTGCTGTGTTGGGTGTTTTTCTTTCCAATTAGTGGCATGTGAAAGCACTGTGTGTTACAGTCCTAGCTTCCTTCCTAACTATTTTCTCAGATAATCAAGTAAAAATGAGTTTTCTACAGTGCCTCTCCAACTTGTATTTTCCCATCAGTGTTCACATTTTTGGTCTTTCTTGAATTTGTAGATGTTATTCTGCAAAACCTTTTATACTTTACTCTCTGTAGCTATTTGGCCCAGCTATATTTACTCAACTGAGACAGTGATTGTAGAATATATGATGTATATTTTTTTCATGATACTGCTTTGTAAAGAGAATGACTGTAACTCAGATACAGTAGGGAAACATGGATCTCTTCATAATCTCTTAAATATGCAACGACTAACTCTCAAAATTGTTGGAAATGTTCATTTTAGTTAGGTGTTGTTAAAGGAGAGTAGGTTGAGGAAACATCCATGTAAAATGAAGAGCACACATCTTTATTATATTAAGTGTGAGGTGAAGAATAGTAACGTCATGTTATAGAGAGAGTAGCAAGGATACTAGGATAACTACATTTGGTCAGCCACCAGGATTCTATGCTGCTTTTAATTAAGATCGATATACATAGAGATATTTTATATCCACCCATTAGGCCTTGGTACATAATCTCACATGGGGTTAAGCATGTCAGCTGTAATATACTATTTCTTCCTAGGATGCTAATTCTGGAACACAATTGATTATGTGGGCTGCACTGGAAAGTGGTAAAGGCAGTGTATGTTAAAGTTCCCATCACAAAATAGCATATTTGGGGAGAGTTTCTTTAAAAGAATGGGTTTTATCATCAGAGTAAAATACTGATATATGGATTTGTCATGCTAATGACTGCTTTGGTTAGCCTCCAACTTGTTCTTATCATGTATTTAAGATCTGTCTTCTTCATGAGCTTTGTGCTGAAGGGAAGAGCTGGCCTATCTTTGTGGAAGATGGATTATTTTAGGAGGGGGTTAAAATATCACCAAAATGCTTGGAGAGATTCCAGGAGGAAAGGTAAATGCTAAATTATCAAATTTGGAGAAATGATGCTAGATTTCCTTAGTTACTTGGTGCCATCACCCATTTGTAGTACTTTCAGAAGTCAAAGTGACTGTATTCTTTTTATTATTTTTTAGGCTTTTTTTTTTTTTGAGATAGGGTCTGTCTGTAGTTGTGGCTGTCCTAGAACTCACTATGTAGACCAGGCTAGTCTGAAGTTCATAAAGATCTGCCTGCCTCTATCTCCTGAATGCTAAAATTAAAGATAGATTCAACAATGCTGGACAACCAAAGGGACTATTTTATTCAGAAACTTCAGCATTAAAAAAATAAAAACAAACAAACAAAAACCCTTTCATTCCATCACTGTTTTGGGAGATTTGGGAAATGTGGAGCCAAGGCTGTGACTGTGTGGGTCCCACTCAGCTGTTTAGCCAACTCTGCCCTGAAATAGTTAATGAGCTCACTCTTCCACACACCTTGTTCCTGAGGGTTGAAGGGCAGCACAGGCTGAGAACTCACAAGGCATGTCCCAACCTGAGTGATAATCTGTGTTCTTTGAAGAGTTCACATTGAAGACCAAAACCAGGACCTTCATTTCTTTTTTTTTTTTTTTTTTTTTTTTGGTTTTTCGAGACAGGGTTTCTCTGTGTATCCTTGGCTGTCCTGGACTCACTTTGTAGACCAGGCTGGCCTCGAACTCACAAAGATCCGCCTGCCTCTGCCTCCCAAGTGCTGGGATTAAAGGCGTGCGCCACCACCGCCCGGCTTAGGACCTTCATTTCTATTAATCGTTAGCTCAACTGATAAATGGTTATTAGCTATTTCTCTGAAAAGAAACAACCAAAAACCAAAGAGTATTCACAGAAGTAAAAATCAAACAACTTTCCAAATTAGACTGACAAAGTATGACAAAAAGGAGACATCTGGGTAGTACACAGGCAAGAGAAATGCTACAATGCAGTTGCTGGTTTACGACTTTGTCGTTGGCAGATTTGGACAAGAAACGTGAGTTCTCCATGAACCTGTTTAGTTACTCTCAGGTTATTTTACTGCCTTTTATCACAGTGGAACATAAGGGCTCCGATTCCCAGGCCCATATCCACGTTTGCCACACTGAGTGTATCAGCAAAGTCAGTGTGGAGACTGATACTCAGTGAAGCTCATGCTATCAGTAGCTTTCATCTAGTTCTGCATGAACTGTCTTTGGAAGGGCAGATATGTGAATCAGATACATAAAAATATAATTTATCCAGGGTCAAGGGAAATTGAAGGGTGTTGAAAAGCCCCTTTAGATTATTTTAATAGTTAAACTAAAATTAATACATTTCTAATTAACATTAAAACATCTCCGACTAATTGTTTGTAAAGATAAGTTAGCAGCCTTGGCTGGATACCACGCCATCTGGATTATAACTGTACTGGAACATTGAGAATGAGATGCTCTGACACAGAGACAAACTTTAGATGTGTGTATAATTCTGGTTGACATTATAGACGTAGTTTAAGATGGGCAAAGAGAAGTTCAGTCTCTATCTGAAATAACATTTGTAGGAGATGTGGGACACACGTAAATACTTTTCATTGAAAAAGATATAATGCTATATGATGGTAATATATGCGTATTTTATAATTTTGAATGTCCCTGAATTACACCCCTCTAAAAAAATCTAGCTGCAATAAAGGTTCAGACAGAAACACTAGTGATAGGACAAAGGATGGAAACACTATCCTAGACATTTCACTTATGATTGTCTGTGAGCATATGTGTGTACTGCATAAGTTCATGTGTATAATATTCTTACAGTTCACAAAGAGGCCGGAGAGAGGATCTCCTGGAACTGGAGTTACAGACAATGGAGAGCTACTATGTAGGTACAGGGAACTGAGCCTGGGCTCAGTAATATTATTATATACTTCCTCCAGTCCCTCATTCTACACATTTTAAATCACCTCTGGAGAAGGATGAAAAACATGTTTTATCTTAAATTAAGATTTTGTTAATCATTGCATCAACTTTCATTGTATTCTTGTAAACCTAATACTTCATTATTTCTTTCTCCTTTTTTTTTGCTAAGTAATTCTTCAATGAATTTCAACACACTTTAACTCAATGCAACTGTACAAATTTCTTATGTCTTAATTATTTCACATAGTAATCAAGCATGTCAATTTAGTTAAAAAGCAAATTCAATGATGATAAAGAAAACAAAGGCTAGTAAGTGTATACTGGTATATAAGTGGTAATTAAGTAGATTTGGGAGTACAAATAACTGGATAATTAAAACTTAAGTAAATCAAAAACTGTGATTAATGTGCAGCAGTATGTGTCCCTATTAGAAGTTTAGACTAAATGTAAGATACCGATTTCCTCCTTAATGTCATCCAAAACTCTCCATGTGACTTCATGATAGTGAATCAAACCAGTTTTTTTTAATTGAATTCAACATTTTTACCTTTAGGATATGTTTTAGGTTTGCTATTTACATGGAGAATTATCACTTGTCAATTTGTAGGGGGAGATGGAGTTTGGGGAGTCAATTTTTTAAGGTTTTCTTCCAAATGTAGTCTCTATGTTAACTGTCTTCAGATCCCTACCTTGTAATCCACAGACCCCCAAGAAAAGGCTTACATTGCACCTCCCATCTATACTGCTCTCTTCTCTGTTCCCATGCGAACTTCTAACTCATATTCTAGAGTTTCATGCTTAGCAAGTGAAAGGCCGGCTCTGGTAACCTAATGCCCTGAAGGAACCATGTTGAGGCTGGTTGAGATGCCCAGGAAAAACTCTTCTTGCAACAAGAAGTTCTCAGACTGTGGCCCATTCCCAAGGATGCTTGTCTATGCTATGCTATGCTATAATTTTCCCCTGCTTGTCACACTTCTAACAGGGTCAGGCGCATTGTGGGGTTATTATAAAGATGGGAAATGACTTACTACTAGAACTCTCTGTTTAACCTGTACACTGGGTTATCAAGTACTGTTGTTATTCACTGCAGAATGAATGCTTCCTGAGGTGGGTGGAGGATTTTCATTCTTGAGATGGCTGTCATTTTAAACCACCCCTAACTGTTATTACTTATCTTCTCTCTGAACACTTACTTAAAAACAGGGGTTCTATGGTAATATTTAGTTCTCGTGAGAGGAAAGCATACTTTATCATCTAAGCTGTAGGAGCCAAATATCAGAATGATGAGTCAATGTTCTGCCATGATCTAAATAGAATTGGTCATAAATTTGTAAAAATATTTATTATCTTTGCCTACCCACTCCTACATCATTATTCCCTACATCATTCTTCCCAATGTAAATGTGCACATAAACTTTTAGAGGGATTAAGTGGCTGGTGGAGTCTGTGAGGTTTTATGTCTAATAATTCTGGGCTAACTTCAGTGCTGCTTGCCCATGAACCAAACTTTGAGTAGCAAAGACCAAAAGCAAAGAAATGTCATAAAATAACTTCATTTGGTTATCTTGATAGCTGAGTAAAGATTATATCTATGAATTATTCATGATTTCTAATTTATTCATCTGTAAAACTTTAATGACATGCTGGAATTTTAATATTACTCTGCATGACAAATGATTCATATCATTTTGTGATTAAGCAGTACAGAAAAATAGTCATAAATCCCAAAATATAATTTCTGAAGTAATAAATGTCTCCAACATTTAGTGTTTGTCTTGGTGTTGGAAGCTCACTGACAGCACATGTAATAGTATTGGGGAATAAATCAAATTTATAAGTCAGATACATTTAAAATGCTACTTTGATATGACCAGACATGGATCCTGTTTTCTTAAGGAATTTCTGAGCATGAATGTCAGAAGTTTACTATTCTCTATAATTCTAGACATTGATAAACATAGAGTAGGGGTCATACTCCCTTGCTGGCAAAAAAGAAAAATATATATTCCAACACACTCAAAGGTTGAACAACCACTATAGACTTTTCTATTATATTTCTCCATTTCAGAATGTAAATGTGATTCTTGGTTCCAAGCTACCAAAATTCTCATTTATCATTGTTTCTGATGGCTGAGTAATATTCCATTGTGTAGATGTACCACAGTTTTTTTTTTTTTTTTATCCATTCCTCAGTTGAGGGACATCTGAGTTGTTTCCAGTTTCTAGCTATTACAAATAAGGTTCCTATGAACATAGATGAGGAAATGTCCTTGTGGTTTGGTGAGGAGTCATTTGGATGTATACCCAGAAGTGGTATGGCTGGGTCTGGAGGTAGAGCTATTCCAAGTTTTCTAAGATATCTCCAGACTGATTTCCATAGTGGTTGTACAAGCTTGTACTCCCACCAGCAATGGAGGAGTGTTCCCCTTTCTCCACACCCTCGCCAGCATGTGCTGTCATTTGAGTTTTTGATCTTAGCCATCTGACAGGTGTGAGATGGAATCTCAGAGTCATCTTGAGTTGCATTTCTCTGATGATTAAGGATGCTGAGCATTTCTTCAAGTGTCTCTCAGCCATTCAGGATTCCTCCTTTGTGAATTCTCTATTTAGCTCTGTTCCCCATTTTTTGATTGGATTATTTGGTTTCTTGGTGTTTAATTTCTTGAGTTCTTTGTAAATTTTGGATATTAGCCCTCTGTCAGATGTGGTTTGGGAAGATTTTTTCCCAATCTGTAGGCTGCCGTTTTGTTCGAATAACAGTGTCTTTTGCCTTACAGAATCTTTTCAGTTTCATGAGGTCCCATTTATTGATTATTGGTATTAGAGACTGAGCTGTTGGTGTTCTGTTCAGGAAGTTGTTACCTGTGCCAATGAGTTCGAGGGTTTTATCCACTTTCTCTTCTAGTAGATTTAGTGTCTCAGGCTTAATGTTAAGGTCTTTGATCCACTTGGACTTATGTTTTGCGCAAGATGATAAGTATGGGTCTATCTGCATTCCTTTTCATGTCAGCATTTAGTTAGACTAGCACCATTTGTTGAAGATTCATGCAATTTGCAGACAAATACATGGAACTAGAGAAGCTCATCCTGAGTGAGCTAACCCAGACTCAGAAGGATGCATACGGCATCTATTCACTTATAATTGGCTTTTAGCCATATAGTACAGGATAACTATACTACAACCAATGCACCAAAGGGAACATGAACATAGACTTTGTTTCCTGTCAATGAGACACTTTGCCCTAGTGTTGCTGCCTTGTAGGCCCCCAGTGAATGAGGAGGCTCTTGGCTCTCATATGACTACTGAACTGGGGCAGGGGACTGTGATGTAGGGACACTCCACTCCAGAGGAGTGGGATGGAAGTGATAGGGGGTAGAGGGTGGGAAGGCGGGACTGGGAGGGGTGGAAAGAGGGTACTGTAATGGAGATGTAACCTGAAGTAATAAATGAACATTAAAAAAAATTCTCATTTATCATTGTGTGGTAAACAAAATGTTCAGCTTCTATGAATTCACATATAATTCACTAATAATGTGCATTTAGTATCTCATATAGACATACATGTGTCAATAAAATGGTCAAATTACTTGAGGGAATAATTATGAGATCACTGAAGATAATACTAAAATCTCTAGATATTTTTAAAAAATTGTTGATAACTATGATTTTAAAATTGTGTCATTTAAAAAGTATCATTCTACCTGAAAGTGTACAGTCTTGTGTTAGTTTGCCTTTTTATTTTTATTTTTTTTTACTAATTTAGAGCATTGTTTACAGAGCTTTTTAGATCCAGAAAAGCAATTTTAAAACAAACTTTTGGAACTCAACACATTGGAAAGTTGTGTGCTGCAAATTATCTATCTATTTATATTTATTTGTTTGTTTATTCAAGTTACATATCAATCATATTTCTGTCCCTCCTCCCCTTCCAGGTCTCAGGTCCCACCCTCCTACCCTCTTCCCACTCACCCTCCTGTCTGATTTTTAAAAAGAAATATCAGGTGTATCTTTTCCCCCGACAGCTCCCCCTTTTAGTCCATTAAAAAGGTACTTTTTTGGGCTGGAGAGATGGTTCAGCTGTTAAAGGCTAGGCTCACAACCAGAAATATAAAAAGGTTCTTTTTCTCATAACAATAACTACAATACAAAACAATAAGAACAATTAGGCCACAATTATGAAAATTATAAGGTATAATATACATTCCCTATGCCCAGTCGTTACGTATTTGTTAACTGATATTAATATTCTATTATCTATCTATCTCAATGATTTTAAAGTTCTACACCTAACTCAGTTTCCATCCTAACTTGCATTACCAACTTAAAAACATCTTCTTAGACCTAGAACATCCTTTTAATTTAATTTCTAAACAACTTAAAACTTAACTGTGAGACTATAACTATCTAGTCTTCAACCACATCAGAGGCCTGAGAAGGATAAATATATTTGAATATACAGGAAGTGCAGAGCCAACAGCTTCCAAAACTAAGAAATGACAGACGCCTGGATGCCTGGACAGTCCCCAATTGTTGTACAAACACTAACACTATCCATTTCCAGAGTTTTCTTTGACACACAAATCAAAGCTCCATATCCATTCAACAGCTCCTTATTTTCTTTTCCCAAGAGTCCATGAAACCCACTATTCTATCATCTAGTCCATGATTTGACAACTCTAGAAACTACAAACATGTGAGAAACAAATGCCTACTATCTGGAAGTCAGACACTGAAGAGCGTAGATAATTAAACATTTTCTTCATTTAATGACTTGACAGTAAACCAATTAGAAGTACATTAAAAGTCAGCTTGATGCATATACAAAGACAGATGAACACAGTCCCTCAATGTCTTCTTTTGTGGAGTTTAGCAACATTAAGCATCTTGTTGAAGATTCTGGGTTTCTACTAACTCAGAAGCAGAGTGTTGTCTTAGAAGGCACATATCTGGATCTTGCTTCAGCTATGGGACTTCAGATTTATACTGTACAGAAGGAAGTTAGAAGACTGGACTAGAGGTGAATTTCCAAGGTCATTCATTTATTCAATAATTTATTTGAGTTTTCCCAGAGCTACACTCTATTATAGGTGGTGAGGATCCACCAATCTTTCATGATAGCAGAGGACAAAATGGCAAATACATTAAATAAAGCATTATATAGTGTATTAAAGGATATTTTTAAAAATGAAGTAAGAAAGGGAGAAGGGGATGGTGTGAGGTGGGACAAGGGAGCTGCCTTGAGGACTTGGAAGGGTTAGAACTTAAGGGCAGAGGGAAGGCTGTGGGCAGCTTTCACACAGTGCTAAGGTGGGCTGCCCTGGACATTTCCTTTTAAATTTCATGCTAGGATGTAGTTTTATGAAGCCACTTTCTCATTTCACTTAGTATTTTAAAATGAAATTGCTGTATCTTACTATCAAGTATAAAAATAATTTTTCAGTATTTGCTAATACTGAAAAGTATCATATAAAGAAAAGTTAATTAATTTCATGGGAATGCTTTGCAGGAGCATTTATTGTTAAAATGATGGTAAGGAGAAATGTCAATTAGAAAGTTTAAATGCATAACACATCAAGTTTAGTTTTATGTAAAGATATGTTAAAATAAGATTTGCATATATATTGTCAAGAGAGGTCAAAATTTCATAGATTTGAATTTACATTTTTAAAAGATTATTTTGTATAAAGACTTAGCTTGTTAGTTATTTGTAAGTTACTCTATATCTATATAATCAACATAAAAGAGAAAGAAGGGTTTAGACCATTATCTACTAGTAGTTCTCAGAAACTGAATATTGTGCATGTGGTAGCTTTGGTTTTCAAAAACATCAAAGACTTAATTGGATACAGGATTCATCTAGTATTGTTTGGGGAAAAATGCCTTGACAGTTCCTAAAAAGTTACAACTTACATACTGGTTGAGGAAAGTTTCTATTGATGAGAATGTCAAAAGTAATTTTTATTTTTACTTTTCTAGTCACTTTATAATTTATTGTCACTGTGTGCCTTTCCTCTTTCTTGAATCCTTTTGATAACTAATCTATAAAGATGTAAACACCATGCTGACTATAGGTG
>CAJQZJ010032066.1:9192186-9302772 GCA_907164525.1 Lophiomys imhausi | reverse complement strand
ATATTGATAACTAATCTATAAAGATGTAAACACCATGCTGACTATAGTTGGCTCCATATAGCATTCCCCTCCTGGAGACTTTGCTGTAAAGTCTCACAGGCTTCTTTGAATTTCACATGGACAGCACTCTGCCTCTCTCCACTGATTCTCAAAACAAGGGTAGAAAGATTAGAAACCAAAGCCCACTGAAGGCTCTAAACCTTGTTTCCAAAGAAATAATGTAACATTAATAGCAATAATGAATATTGGACATTACATTCTACGTTTTCTTGTTGGTACTTACAATTGTCCTGTAAGCTAGGGCTTACGAGACTCTCTACCTTACTAATAGAGAGACAATACTCTTGAGGGCCAGGATAATCTTCCCAATGCCTTTCAGTAAGAAAGAGGTGAAGTCTTCTCCCAATGTCAGTGGGGTGTTAGAACTTTTTCTCCTATGCTCCTTATAGTTCTCATGAGTAATGAAATAAAGACTGGACTGAGATCAACAGAAGGACCTGGGTGTCCTATCATTGGCTGGTTTACTACTTGCTGAAGCCATAAGAAGCATCCTTACCCCAATATAGCACAATTGAGATGCCCATGCCGTGACCCACAAATACCTGAGGATAATGATAGTAGGATAAAATTTATGTCATTCATTTTGGATAAAAGCAAATCCAAAATAAGAAAAGCTACCATGAGGAGGGAACCACAGAAACAATCTTTCAGTTATCCATTTGCTGTTGGTAAACATGACAGAAAGAGTTGGTCTACACAAATGTTCAGGTAGAAAAATTGGCCATTACTCAAGGAGCAGAAAGTGTCATATGGAGAGGTTCCCTTTATAAACTCTCCAACAAAGAAATTTAAATGTGAATGAGAGTTAGAAATATGGTACCTGATGTATATATAATATAAAGCAGATAAGTTATTAATGTGGTTTAACAGACAAGATAGTAGATGCTGTAAATACTTGAGCAAGTGGCTCCCAGGACAGGAAACCACCCACCTGTTTTTCTGAGAGATTTTCACCTATTCTTCCTTGACAACTCTTACGATTTCAAAGTTACTGTTTCTCTACACCTGTATCTGTGATTCTAGGATTATAATAATACATTATATTAATCTATTATTAGATAAGTACTAGAAGATTTTGTGTGTGTGATGTGTGTATTTTTTTACTATCTTTGCAAACATGAATATTTAATTCATTTCATACAATTTGAAAAATATTAGATGGTGGCACAGGAGAAAAAAACAAAAGAACCAATATAATTTATGCCCGAGAGAGATTAAGGAGAAGAAAAATTGGTATTTAAAATACAATGAAAATGAGTAACAAAATGAGTAAGATTAATTTTCACTGGAAGACAGTTTATTAAAGACTAAACAGTTGACCAGTGCTTTTGAGGATGAATAGCAGGTGGAGAAACCAGGACATCCCAAGCTGAAAAAAGGCCGAAGTGAAACTTCATGAGACAAGACCCGAAAGAACGGCATTGTGAGCGATCCCAGCCAAGGTTTGTTAGTTTTGGGAGGAGAAGTAATGCTAGGCCTTGGATGTTATTGTTACAACTCAGATTTTACTGTGATAAATGAGACTCTGTTGAATATTAAATTGGGAGTAACAGTGACCCGAGCTGGAATTGCAGCCCAAGCAGAGGAAGACTGAGAGACACTCCTGTGTCAGGAGCTTGGCACTTGTACATGGGAGAACATCTGAAGAGTGGCTCTCAGACACATGTAGAAGAGGAAAGATGAATAACAGCACAGAGTTGATAAGGATCCATGTTCTTCACTTGAATTTTAAAAATTAAAACAAGTGCCTTATACTAAGAGAAAATCCATAAAGAGAAAGCAGTGAAGGCGTGGGGGAGGGATGAGGTAAGACATGTGGTTAAAATGGTAAATTTACAACTGACTAAGCCTCATGACTTTACCTCCTGCAGCCTCTACAACACCTTCTAGTGTTGTGAAAGCTAGCCAATGAGAATCAGCTTCCTCATCAGTATCAATTTTATTTTTTAATATTCTGTGGCCAATCTAAATTTGTATCTCTGTAACCATATATTAGTGCAGTTCTCAGACATCATCAGAGAATGTGTGTGTGTGTGTGGTGGATGCTGGTTAATCCAGAAATTAATTTACAAGTGTTTAAAGTGAAGAGAATAAGTATTTATGTAGTTCTCAGCCACAAATGGAACATGTATATTCCTCATCCAAAGGCTCAGGGACCACCACAGAAGAGATGTCAGAAAGACTGTAAAGTCAGGAGACTGTAAAGTCAGGAAAGATCAGAGTTGAACAGTGTCTTCTGAACATGACAGATCCATATACCAACACTGCACAACACATGCTCCAGTGTTGACCCATGAATGTGTGTACAGTATAAATTGGACTTGAATAATTACAGAAAAAAATGAACTCAAATTTGGGAGTTGGTGGGGGTGAGGATGGAGGAGCTAGAGTGAACATTGTAGGCATAAATAAAATTGTCAAACATAATAAAATATTATATTAAAAAAGGATAAATTTATCCCCTTGGCTGTTTGTGAAGAAAAGTTCACTAAAAGTATCGGAAATTAAGTTTTTGTTTAAAGTTTAAGGCAGAGGTTTGGTAACAATTGGAATCAAAGCAGTAATTGCAAGCATGAGAGTAGATGGGATTGCCTGGGGAGATCAGATACAGTGAGAACAAAAAGGTAAAAACTGAAAGTATAGGTAGATTTCACAGATGAGAATAGACTTTATGGTGGAAGGCTGATTATTAAAAACAGAAGAGGAAAACTTGGAGGAAACATTGTTGCTGAAGTTTTGAACCTGAAATGTTGAAGAACATTTCAAAAATATGATACTTCAAATCATTGCCTGTTGTCAGAAAACTTGAAGAGGATAAGAAATGAGAGAATATTGAAGAAGATATTTTCAGACAGTGATAAGAAAAGCTTAGTGCAGTAAATGCTATACGCTTAATGGGAAAGTAGCTATTTTTAAAAAGCCTCTTTTATTTTATAATTGCTGTTCTTCAGAATTTCAAACACATTTATAACAAATGGGATCAAATGCATCTCCATTTCCCCTTCCAACCACTTCTATGTCCTCCTAACATGTCCCCCCTTTCAACTTCATGTCTTCTTTAAAACACATTTTTGATAAACCACTTCGTCCAATTAGTGCGGCAAACATGTGCGTGCAGTTGGGGCCATCCGCTTATGCATGGGAAGATCACCAGTGGCCACATCTAGAGGCTCGTCTTTGTGTTTTGTATATTCACTCCAATCCTTAAAATGCCCCAGTTATTAGGTTTTTAAAAAGGCACAGAAATTAAATAGTTCCTTCAAGAACATACAGATGGAAGCTTGTGTAAGGCCCTAGATTGGATCCTTGGTGCTGCAACAGAGCCCATGTGTCTGATAAATGATGCAGAGTGGAATTGTTCAGCTAACTTGGGATAAGGTAAGTGTGGTATTGGAAGGCATGCTTCAGTGGGAGGGCAGCTGGCTTCCCCATGTTACACAAATATTCTGGCATACCAAACACAGTAGCAGTTGGATTGTATCTAAAGCCAGGACACGGACTTCAAGTGGACTATCAAAGTACTTCTCGCTGGGTGTGGTGGCCATGCCTGTAATCTAACACTCAGGAGTGTAATGCAGAGGATTGCTGAATATTAGGGGTCATCTTTGGCTACAGAGTGTGTTCCAGGCTAGCTTGGGGGTAAAACCAAACAGTAATTAATGAAAACCAAAACAGATCATTTCTACCCTTGCTTCTATAAATAGAAAAGTACAATTATGAGGCCACAGGCATTATAAGACAATCAGAGATTGTCTTAAAAGCAGTTACTACAGTGTTTAGTTATAATTTTTAAATTGTGTAAAATAAGAAAGTACAAGGCAAAGAATTGATTTTAAGGGAGAAAGGGATTTGCTTTATTATCAGAATGTTTATTTCTTTAAGATACCCTAGTATAGCTTTTAAAATAAGGGAAAATATGTATGGCTTATGAGACACCTTAAATCAAGACATTTTCTACAAACATTTTGAATCAGTCATTTACCTTAATCTATAATTCTCCTTCACCCTCCATGTGTATGCAGGGAGACTAGTTAGAGGTGATTAGAAAGAGGTAGAATGAGAGCGGTAAGTCAGCTAATTGCATCAGGGCTAGGTATTTGAAGTAACTCTTATTGTAAACTGATAGAAAGGCAAGCCATTCACATTCAAAGAAACTTGGATATTTTTAATGCTGTATCGATAAATGAAGGAAAACAAAATAGTGGTTTGAAGGGTGGGACATAATTAGCATATCCAGCACACTGACATGTCTGGTCTAGCCCTGAACGATTGCAGTGAGAAAAGGAGACAGTTACTGTATGTAAATATGTAACATGGAAGGGCATGTGGAAGGACATGTTGCTTAGGATTTGGGAAGGCAGGATGAAACTCAGGGGTTTGCCTGTGAGATGAGGTTAGAATCAGCAAAGACAAGGAGAGTGAAGGCCCTGTTCCTGGTGTTGGGAAGGGGTGGGATTCTCACTGGAGCAGGCTCTGAGTAAGGAGGGAAGATGGCTCTAAGTTGCATAGGTGTGATGTTTGAGATTCTCATAGGAGCAATGGGGCTCCTAGGGAGGAGGGAAATGGTGCTGAGATGCTGGCAGGGGTGTGCTGCTTGGGAAGGCTGACAGAGCTACTCAGTTCCAGGATGTCAACTCAGAGAAGTAACAGTGAGCTCTCTCATTAGACCTGAATGTATGCTTAGGGTCTAGAAGACAATTACAATGATGCTGTGAAGAAAGAGGGTCAATTAGGGACTAAAATATTATTTCCCAGCATTAAAAACCTGATTGCAATTCTAATGTACCAACTTATAAAAGAACATGTTAATCAAATTTTTTACTTTTTTATATGGGGCCAGTGGGAAATAGAATGGATGCAATGAATAGTGTTTTTTTAGTGACTGAAAACACTATGCATAAAATGCAAAGGAAGATATAGAAAACATGTTAAAATTGAGCAGAAACATTAAATTTTCAGGTCATATTTTAAGATAGCTATAATTATTGATTATTGATGTATCTATTTCAAAGGATCTGTCTACAGCCTCTGTCTGAGAGATTGTAATGAATCTTAGGTCTGATGAGAAAATATTCCATAGTGGGTTGGTTATACTTTGAGACACAGAATACATGAAAGCAGCTTCTCTGATGTTCTACAATCTATTTGGTACACAAAATACAATTTATGATAGTAGAAATACTTCCTTTGGCAGTTCTTTGTAAAATTGATGTTTTGTCCAGTTTCATTGAGGACAACTATGCACATTGCCTTCTCTTTGTCCACTTTTGACCACCTGTAGAAATGATAAATGAGATTAATTAACTCAATATAAAAGTCACCTACCCTATCACATGCTGCTACACCAGGGTCAATATCCCAGAAAACCCTGAACAGAGTAAAACTAAAAAACTTCATCATTTTTTTAAAAAAGAGCTCTCCTGCAGAAGTGATGCTGAAATAATATTTAATCATGAATTTCTTTACAAGCACCCTGTCCCAGCAAAGTGATGTCAGGGTGAGCATTCTTTACCTAAGAATCGTTGCAATGCTCAGGAATGCCCAAGGACATTTTGGAGAAATATATTTTCTAAATTCGACTTTTTTCTTTTAATAGTGGTAAGTTATGGAAAAGTTTCTACCAAATCTCTTCAGTAATTTCAACATGTTTACATATGACAGCATGTGATTAAAATATGTCCTTCAGAGAGTACAGAAATTCCAACTCACCTGAATAATCTTAGGATCAATACAAGTTCTCATAATCATTGTATTATTGTCACTCACAACAAAATGAACATACAAAGACATTCTAATGTGGTATATTCTGAGGTAGGATACTTAACTTGTATCTTCTAGGATTCTGGCTAAATTAACAGTACCAGGTATGAGTAGACCTTAAACTCAGAAAGTAGTTTACTTCCATAACATTTATGACACTATTGTACCAGTAGGCCTGTGCTGGTAGGCAAGTAGTTATTTTAGTTTGAAAGGTTCACAGCAGGATATGATTGTTGATGACTTTGTCCACTGGCATCGTGCATAAACTTTCTAGAATTATAAAAGCTGGCAAAGAACAATGAAGCCTCCAGGTTAATAGTTGTTTGATTTCTCCATGTCTCATGATTCAAGTATCTGATGTCGTCAGTAATGGGGTCTTATCATTATGTTCTGAATGGTAATTGAGAGCAATGGTAATACCCTTTAATTTGGGGGGGCAGGGACCCTACTAACTAAACTTTTGGCATCTGTGACTACATAGGCAAGACTTGCACAAGAAAAACTTGGTTAACATGGATGGGGCAGACATTATAAAATACCACTCTAGTTGAAGGGTTATTAGCAATTGATGGCATAGAGGAATTTTACTCCAGCCACATGACTACTCTAATCACATTCAAAGACCTTCTAGGTCTGTGTAATCCAACTGGAATGAAGACATGCCACACACCATTAATTCCTCTAGCTGGAATACAGACATGCTCTTAGTACCTACCTTTAATCCAAAACAATGAAGGTAAATTTTTGTTTGTTTGTTTTGTTTTGCTTTGCTTTTATAGAAGGAAGCACCCATGTTTGAAAGTGATGTCTAATTGAGAGGCAAAGTGATGAGTCAGAGAGATTTGACAGAATAGGATATGCCAAACTCTCATGAAAACAGAGAGAAAACAAATGCAGCTTAAGAGAGAACAGAAGCCTTATTTGTAGTAGCTAGAAACTGGAAAAAACCCAGATGTCCCTCAACTGAAGAATGGATTAAAAAACTGTGGTACATCTATACAATGGAATACTACTCAGCTATCAAAAGCAATGAAATCATGCAATTTGCAGCCAAATGGATGGAACTAGAGAAGCTCATCCTGAGTGAGCTAACCTAGACTCAGAAGGATGCACATGGCATCTCTTCACTTATAGTCACATTTTAGCCATATAGTGCAGGATAAGTATACTACAACCGATGTACCAAAGGGAACATGGACATAGACTTTGTTTCCTGTCAATGAGACACTTTGCCCTAATGGTGCTGCCTTGTAGGCTCCCAGTGTGTGAGGAGGCTCTTGGCCCTCATATGACTGCTGAACTGGGGCGGGGGACTGTTATTGTAGGGACACTCCACTCCAGAGGAGTGGGATGGAAGGGATGGGATAGAGGGTGTGAGGGTGGGACTGGGGGGGGGGAAGAGGAGACTGAAGGACAGAGATGTAACCTGAAGTAATAAATAAATTTAAAAAAAAAGAGAGAACAGCATAGAGGAAAAGGGAGAGGAGGCAGTTTTACCAGGACAGCTTTACAGAGACAGGTTGAAGAGAGAATAAGCTAGACACAGGTGAAGATAGACAAGCCAGAGAATGAGAAGAAGATGGATTAGAACTAATTGCCAAAGTTAGCATGTGGCCAGGAAGAACAATTCACTCAGGACACAGTCTGAATCAGTCAGCTTGGGGAGGAGTTTGAACCAGAGCAGCTGAGTTGAACCAACCAGCCAGAGTTCAAAAAGAGCTAGAAAGGGTGAGCTTATTCATCAGTAAGTCTCAGAGGCTGAAAACATTCTAGGCCTAGACAGGATTGTACAGAGGCTAGAAGCTTCCAGGACTAGGCCTGAGGCAGTAAGCCACCAAGACAATCACATCTGGTGAATAAGATACTTTTATAGGAGAAGAGGTCAGTTTTCTTTAAGTATGTGGTCCCTGTTCCAGTAGATGGTCTGATACTATCGTAGTTAAGGTTTATTTTGTTGTGATAAAACACCATGACCAAGAGCAACCTGGAGAGGAAAGGATTTATTTCAACGTAGATTCCTACATCACTGTCCAACACAGAGGGGAGTCAGGGTAGTCACTGAAATAAGAAAGGAACACGGAAGTAGGAACTGATGTAGAGGCCATGGAGGATCTCTGTTACTGGCTTGCTCCTCAGTTTGCTCACTCTACTTTCTTATACCATCTACAACCACCTCTCACAGTGATCTGAGCCCTCCACATATCAATAATCAATCATGAAAGGTCACTATAGACTTGCCCACTGGCCAAGCTGATGCAGGCATTTTCTCAGTTAAGATTACCTCTTCTAAGATGATTCTACTTGTGTCAAGTTGACATAAAACTAGCCAGAACATATACCCACATATAAACAGCACTAGGTAGACAGTGTAGGTTTTAAATAATGAGCATCCAAAGTTGGAAAGGAAGAGTGGAGGCAAGGAGAGGAGAAGAATTGAAGGGGAATAGATGGAGGGTGGATTTGATTAAAACACATTGGCGTGTACAAAATTCTCAAATAAAACAAAAAATGTGCAAACATGTGTACAAGTATGTCTGTCTATGTACAACTGACAAAGTACAGAGGGGGAGAAAGCCAGTTAAATTGTTATTTCAAATTTAGATACGAGCAAGCCTAACAGATCTGGGTTCTTAGATAATTCTGAAGCCATGAACTGATAGTAGCTTTATCTGGAGAAGCTGGTACAGCACTAGAAACAGAATTCATTTGGGAAGTATGAAACTCTAAATAATTTTAGTCCCCTATGGTTCTCTAGTAGCTATGGTAATCCCCTCTCTTGTGTCAATAATCTCTATGAATTGCTCCATGGCTCAGGCAAAAATGTGTCCCATGTCTGGTCACTTACATGATTTCTAATACTCACCTAAAATATGGTTTCAACACACCATATTTTTGGGAAGTCTCTAGAGACCAGTTTCTGACAGATGTCTTTTCTCTCATTTGTTGGGAATTTCTGGGTCAAATATCTGTTCTGGAACACGCTCTCTCTCACTTTGTCTAAAACCTCATTTTCTACAGTTCCAAATTTAGGTTTCAAATTGTCTAGAGGAAAATCATCCTAGAAAATTGCTAAAACCAAAAATCTACAACCTCTCCAAAATTCAGAACCAATGGGGTAAAAGTCCATTCCTGACTACTTTCCTAAAAAGATGGCAGGGGACTCTAAGAGCATCAGTGACCAGACATAGGGACCTGTGTTTGTCTGAGACCATGAAGCAATGCACACAGTATTGCCGTCTGCCTTATTTCCTTAAAGCAGGGCTTCTCACTGAGTTCCAGAAATCCTCCTGTTTCTCATGTCTGCCTCTAACCGGCCTTGGGTATTATTAGCAAGCACAGCATGCACAACTTTTTATGTGGGTTGTAAAGAGCTGAATTCAGGACCTCATGCTTGCACAGCAGACACATTACCCTCTAGCCCATCTCCCATGCCCCTAAAGAAAAGCATTCTTTAAGGAAGAATACAAAATATCAAATAATTTTAAAACATAGTATCAAATCCTAAAAATGAAACATTTGTACATTATCACAGTATAATTTTATGTTTATGATTGAACTTTGTATCTAATCCACTATCCCACCGCTTTGTAGATTCTCTTAGTGTGAAAATCTTGCAGTCACATTGTATTTCACCATCCATTTTCCCACTCTTCTGTGAATCTCATACCTATCAGTCCTCTCTGAGATCTGCATTTTAAAGGCTGACCAGCTGTCTGTGCTTCTATCATGTGAGATTCCTTTTCCGCTCAGTTGTATATTTTCTGTCTCTACAGATGCTTAACTTTTTTAGTTAAGTTAATGAGTATATGTATACATGCTCATTTTTTTTTTGTTTGTTTCTTGGGATTTTTTTGTGATGGAAAAGAGATAGAAACAGGTTTAAAGTCAGCAAGTTATCACATTAACTTGTTATTTTCCTCTGCTCTAGTTTAGTTTGGGTTTTCATAGAAAATGCAGAAGCAACAATAATGAGATTTTCTGATAAGTATCTTTCTTTTCTTCAAGCTGAGCATGGTGACTCATGATGGCACTCCCAGCTGAGACAGAAGCATCGCTGTGATTGTGATGCAGCCAGCCTGAATAACTAGTAAATTCCAAGCCAACCTGGAATATGGAATGAGACATTTTCTAACACACACACACACACACACACACAGACACACACACACACACACAGACACACACACACACACACACACACACACACACACACAAGCACATGCACACGACACACATATTTCTAGAAGGTTTGCACTCTCTAAAATTCAACTACAAATACAACTCATTTGTTGGCCACTATCTGGGTCAAATATCTGTTCTGGAACACACACTCTCTCTCACTTTGAAATTTATGAAATCCAGTCATAATTTCATGATCTTATAAAATAAGATTTTATAACCTTATTTATAACCTATTTTATAACCTATAATTATTAGTTTCACACACCCAGCTGTTCTCTGCAGGTTATATGTGGGCTGCAGACCCCTCCTTCTTCACTGGTGAACCTACACTCCACCTTTTGGTTAATGTTTACTGAACAAGTTCTGTAGAGAGGAATCTGCTTTGTAGTTGGTGGTTTTCTTCAAATGTTTTGGTATGGTAGTTCTATAACCACGTGTTTTTATATCTGTGCCCCAGGTCCTGGAATAGCAACTCTAAGACTCTATTATTTATGAATGAATGATTATGCCATAAGCTTTGACTCATTCCCCAACTAGCTTATAACTTAATTATCCTTTTATTCTATGCTATTTCTGCTGCATAGCTGGTTACCTCTCCTAAGTTTCATGTGACCTTCTTTCTCAGAGTTCTGGAGCAAATCTCTTTTCCCTTGCCTGACTCTGGAATTCCAACTTGTCATTTCCTGCCTCAGCTAATTGGCTGTCAGATTTTTTTTTTTATTGACAAGTGGTGCATCCATGTAGTACACAAGATATTCCTCTACAAAATGGAGCTCTGGTTTGGGGTGGGGAAAGATGTGGATTTGAAGAAAAGTCTTAGTTGGAGGTGAGATTGATTTCCTCCATGGATCAAAATTGCATTTGCAGAACTGGGAAAGTTGAGCTGTTGAGGCTCCAAAAGTAGATTGTGTGAGTGAAAAGTGGATTACTTGGGTGCCAGGGAGCACTCTTTTGAGACAAGGTCAGGATTTTGTTGCTTAGGGGAATTTTAAAGAGTTCTAAAATGTTAATTCTTTGGTGTTTTTGTGCTGCCTTTTGAGTGTGTTTCTACCTATGCAGCAGTGGCTTCCTCTACACAACCTGAGGTGTCATAGGTTGGTCCTGAACTTCACCCTTCTTCTTTGTGGTTCTTACAGCTAAGTGAGCACCACTTCCCTTTGCAGACTAGCTCTACTGAACCACGTTGCCAGAGGATATTTAAGAAGATATCCTTGAAGAGGAGTACATGCCCGCCCCCCATTGGAGCTGTGCAAATGGGGAAGAGATGACATACAAAAGCCTTTTGGCTATTTTTTCTAATGTTTATTTATTACTTTAGGTTACATCTCCATCACAGAGCCCTCTTTCCACCCCTCCCACTCTCACCCTCCCACCCTCTACCCCCTCTCCCTTCCATCCCACTTCTCTGGACTTGAATGTCCCTACATATCAGTTCCCTGCCCCATTTGAGCAGCTTATAGTCAGATTTTAGCGATATACTACAGGATTATAAGTGAATAGATGCCATGTGCATCCTTCTGAGTCTGGATTAGCTCACTCAGGATGAGCCTCTCTAGTTCCATCCATTTAGCTGCAAATTGCATGATTTCATTGTTTCTGATGGCTGTAGTATTCCATTGTGTAGATGTACTACAGTTTTTTTTTAATGGAATGTATAAAAAAACAAAACATACTAACTTGCCTCACATTTTTAAAAACATCTTCTTAGATCCAGAACACCCTCTTGATTCCTAAACAACTCAAAATTTAACTATGAGACTCTAGCTATCTATTCTTCAACCACCTCAGAGACCTGAGAGGGATAAATATATCTGATTATAGAGGAAGTACAGGGCCCGCAGCTTCCAAAACTAAGAAATGACATACCAGTGGCTGCCTGGACAGTTCCCATTCTCTCTCCATACATTACAGCATCGATTTTCAGTCGTTTGGCCCCGTTTCTCTGACAGACATTGCTTGTAGAGCAGGAATTATGAAAGACTTGCCTACCCTGTCTTGGCAGAGCTAGGCTGTCGACTTACCTGCTTCCAAGTTTTGTCCTTTTGGACAGCATTCTGTCTACAGTTGAAGCAAGGGTTTTTTCCTGCCAAGAGATAAGCTTGCCACTAATTTAACCATCTCCCACTGGAGATTCTTCGATGAACATCTTCTACTTGGAGTAGAATAGGGGGTGATGTCAAGAGCTGACATGTCTCAATATCAAAAAATCTTAAGTTAAGAAAACATCTTTGAATGCCATATTCTGCAGATCTCTTGAGGTTTTTGAAGACACCCTATCTATCTCTTATATTTAGATAAGCAACTGCTGCTTGTCTCTTAGCAACTTATTTCTGATTAGCTTAGAAAATAACTGTGATAGACTGTCATAGTACCTAACAAAATGACATGCTTGCATGACTATTATTTTACATTTCTTAATTGTCCTAAACAGTTTATGACGGTTGGTAGCAAAAGGCCAAAACTTCACATTTCATTTTTAAGCATTACTAGCATACCTTTAAGAAGCATTACCCTTAATTTTGTATCAATATACAAAGATCAATACCAATGTGGCCAAATATAATCTTAATTTTGTATTGATATACAAAGATCAATACCTATGTAGCACAATACAGTCTTAATTTTGCATCATTATACAAGGGTCAAGAAGATATTTTTAAAAATGTGAGGCTAGTTAGTATGAAAACTGAGTTAGATATAGAACTTTAAACTCATGGAGATGGTTAGATAGTAGAATGTTAATGTCAGGTGCCAAATACATGTGGACTGGACATTGGGAATATATGCTAAGCCATATAACTCTCATAATTGTGGCCTATTTATTTCTGTTGTTTTGTATTATATTTATTTTTATAAGAGAAAGAACCATTTGTTGGACTGAAAGGGGGAGCTGTGGGGGGAAGATATACCTTAAATTAAAAAAAAAAGGAAGAGGATGGGGGGTTGAGGGGGAAGAGGGTGGAAGGGTGGGGCTGGAGGGGGGAGTAGGGAGGGGATTGTGATTGAGATGTAACTTGAAGAAATAAAAAATAAATTATAAAACAAAACAAAACTGTGGTGCATCTATGCCTTTTGGCTTTTTGAGCCAGTAATCCTCTCTTTGAATCTCATGCTTACTATCCTCCAGAGTGCTGACATACTAATTTCAAACTGACAAAATGGTCTTTTATTTGGTCCTCATCACTCATCAATTAGATAAAACAGAATTTCATGGCTACTGAAATTCTATCTCATTTTTAGTATGTGATCTTATAACATAAATATTATTTTTACTAGTTATAACACAAAGTTTGGTCATGGAAGTTTCCAGATTGCAATGAGTTTTAGAACTAAGGTGTTCTGGTATGCCTTTCTCTTTATAGGTAGATAACAAAAACCAATCCTCTCTCCTCTTCTCTCTCTCCCTCCCTATTTCATCTCTCTATCCTTTCTCCTTTCCCATCTCTCCCTCTCTCCTCATGCATTAATTTTCAAAGTTTCTGAGAATTGTATACTCTAAAATGTTCATAAGAGAATATTTTTACCTCAGGGAATTAGTACATAGCTGACAAAGTTTTAAATCACTTTGCAGTAAATATGATTATGGTTCAATATTGCTTATACTTTTGGTATAATGTTTTGTTTCTACCATTTAGAGCATGCACATTGCAAATGCCCCTAATAATTAGAACATATACCCCTCAGCCACGAATTGATGAGTGTCCTCACTTTAAGAATGAGGAAATGGAGGTAGAAGAAAGATAAGTGGCTAAGTGGCTTGTTAAGGTTATGTGGTCAGTTCTTAGGGAGGCCAGGTGTAGCCTGTTATGTCTGGATTCATGGTGCAGATTTCCACAGACCTATCCTTCTTCTCTTAGGGAACTCTGAGACTTGGGATGAGACACATCCAAGAGTGGGGCTGTGTGTGCATGGTGGGACAAAGAAACTGGCCATATCTCCTGGCAACATGAACCCTTTCTTCTCTTGCCAGGCTTTGGCAGGCTGTATTGGTTCTTCATCCTTCCATCTCTTAATTTTATCATTTTTTTCTGCACTACATATCCTGGCTCATTTCTATATATGCTCTTTTATTTCTCTGTGACTTCACTTCACATTATTTGATCTACGTGGACCCTCATCTCTGAATTTTCTTTCTACCACTCCATCTGTTTTAGATACTTAAAAATTGCAGTGTCAAGTTTAAGTCAACACTGAGCAAGAACAGGAATAGAGGAACAAAGAGATGTATATAAAATAAGACTCAGAACATTGTTATCTTACTTCCACTCAGAGACAAGAATTATCAATCAAACTTAGATGGATATTGTATACATGAGCAGTGCATGAAAAAGCAGAATTTGAAATGATTCCCAAACTCCCATTGTGTTCTTGAAGAACATGTCATCTCAAGACTGATGTATGGTTCAGGTTTTATCAGCAGTCTAGCTGCTAACACAGTAGCATGGTTGAAGAATACATTGCTGGACAGAGTAAAGGGACCCCAGGATGAGACACTAGTTCATTGGGTTATTCTGGATTTTGGGAACACATATACATAAAAAGGCTTGAGGTGTATGGGCAGGGACAAGAGGGGATTTGATGGGGGTTGATTGTCTAGTAGAGTTGTTACCTTTTCTGAGTTGAAACATATATTGCATTCTTATTTTATTTTAAGAGGTACAGAGAGAAATGAAGTAAAAAGAAGCGCTACGTCTGCTCAGAAGTCTATTTTTAAAGCTGAAATCAGATCAGTGAGCCTCATGTGCATACAGTATGCTGTCAGTCACTCAGGAGATTATGGTGACCATCCAGTGGTAGGATCAGGCTGACCTCAGGGTTCTCCCTGCTCTGTGGTCTCCTAGGGTCAGACCCCGAAGATGAACTTGAGAAAAATTAGCCTGCTAATGTTGCCCATTTTTTGGTACACTATAATTTGCATGTGTAAAAAAAAAGACAAATTGTGAAATTTTATACTTAATTTTCCTAGAAGAGTGAATAACTGTGAGCCTCTCCTTAACAGAATGTGGGTGATGTAATTCAGTTGCCAACAACAAAGAGTATCTGTTCCTCTGCCCCTCTGTTCTCAGGTGTGCTGTTCTGCAGTATTTATGCCAGTGCTTCAGGGTGGTGAGCACAATGATTTTCCACCCCAGATGTGAACAAGAACATCTGGAATTATCCTCCTCACCCTTGATAGGTGACATCCAGGGATGGAAAATTCTTGGTAAACTGTTCTTTGTATGGTCAGACATTTAGTGGTATTCCTTACCAGTTTACCATCAGATACAAATTGAACCTTTTGAGTTGTTTCCATTCCAGCAGTAGGGAAGAGTAGCCTGGGAGAAGGGGTCTATTGACAATGGTGGCTCTGTTCCAAGGAGTGGCATTCAAGTGCTTTCTGAATGGTTTTCCTTGTGGGAAGGACCCAAGGAAAATCTCCTGTGCACCTAGGATGGACCAGTGTAGTAGAACCTGCGGCCAGGGCTGTCTCTCCTGGGACTGGCTTTGGGTGATCCCTTTCCCTCTAGTATAACAATGTACATGCTTTTAGTAGCTTTTTTCTTTCACTTTGTGACAGGTGTGGTAATGGCATGATGGAAATTTCTTAATAATTCTAAGGTGGATTTATTAAAAAATATAAGTTGAAATTACAATAAGTGAAGCAATTAAAAACTTAGAAAAAATTTTAAGAACAGAATAGAAATCATGCAGCTTCTTGAGAAACATAACTATTCTCAGAAAAGCCCATAGTGGACACTGACTCAGAAAGTAGCCTTTACTAGAATGGATTAGGGAAGTTGATGAATACACATGAAGATATTAGTTAAGGAACAAGGAAGTCATCTACTTAAATTCCCAATCCTCAAGTAGTTAGAAAATAGAAAAGACTGGCCAAGAGTCAACCAGCTCTTGTGCCAGAAGAATAAATTTTCTTATTTTAACCACAATTGTGCAGGACATAGATAAAGATATTGTCAGTGAATATTTAGATAAAGATCTTGTAGTATATGTTTAAGACAAAGTGTACTCACCACGATGATTATAGAGATGTGCTTAATTATGAAGCCATGAGGTTGAATATCTGCCTGGAGAAAGTAAAGCATATGAGAAAGAAACTCATGAAAAAACTTCAGAGAGTTACCATTTGTTTCTTAGAAAATGTTTGAGGAAATAAAACTGAAATTGTATGCTTTTTGAGTTTGACATAAAATAAATACTGAGAGGCTTGAGCTATTTGGGGCCATCTCAACAAGAAGAAGGTGGTCATTTATTTTCTTTCTTTTTTCTTTAAAATTTATTCCTTCAGGTTACATCTCCATCACAGTGCCCTCTTTCCACCCCTTCCAGTCCCACCCTTCCACCCTCTACCCCTTCTCCCTTCCATCTCACTCCTCCAGAATGGAGTGTCCCTATATAATAATCCCCCACCCCAGTTCAGCACTCATATTAGGACCAAGAGCCTCCTCATACACTGGGGGTCTAAAAGGCAGCACTACGAGGACAAAGTGTCTCATTGACAGGTAACAAAGTATATGTCCATGTTCCTTTTGGTGCATTGGTTGTGGTATAGTTATCCTGTACTATATGGCTAAAATATGATTATAAGTGAATAGATGCCAATTGCATCCTTCTGAGTCTGGATTAGCTCACTCAGGATTAGCTTCTCTATTTCCATCCATTTGGCTGCAAATTGCATGATTTCGTTGTTTCTGATGGCTGAGTAGTATTCCATTGTGTAGATGTACCACAGTTTTGTTTTTTGTTTTGTTTTTGTTTTTGTTTTTATCCATTCCTTGGTTGAGGGACATCTGGGTTGTTTCCAGTTTCTAGCTACTATAAATAAGGCTGCTATGAACATAGATGAGGAAACTTCCTTGTGGTTTGATGAGGAATTACTTGGATGTATACCCAGAAGTGGTATGGCTGGGTCTTGAGGTAGAGCTATTCCAAATTTTCTAAGGTATCTCCAGAATGATTTCTATAGTGGTTGCACAAGCCTGCATTCCCACCAGCAATGGAGTAGGGTTCCCCTTTCTCCACAACCTCACCAGCATGTGCTGTCATATGAGCTTTTGATCTTAGCCATTCTGACAGGTGTGAGATGGAATCTCAGAGTTGTCTTTAGTTGCATTTCTCTGATGATTAAGGATGCTGAACATTTCTTCAAGTGTCTCTCAGCCATTCGGGATTCCTCCTTTGTGAATTCTCTGTTTAGCTCTGTTCCCCATTTTTTGATTGGATTATTTGGTTTCTTGGCATTTAATTTCTTTAGTTCATTATGTCACCTCTCTGTCTTTGAAGCCCAGTGGACTCTAGCAGAACCCAATAACAGCTTAGAGAAAGAGACCACTGTAGATGGCTGTTCATTTTAGTAAAGAGTGATGAGAGTTGGAACTCAGTTGAATCCAGGAATTGTGGCTTTGTTCTTAAAGGTTGAATCCAATAGAACCTTCTGTGCCATCTTGGGTAAAAAACAAATTTTCTCACACAATTTTAAAAGTTGTAGATTCATTTTCAAGCTACCCAGGAACTTATTCCCTGGGAATAAAATTCTCTTTTTCTTGTCTTTTATGTTTCTGAATCTTAAATGGTTGGTCAGATCCTTAGACTGAAAACAAAAAAGGTACAATTAAATGACTCACAACTATTGCTCAAACTAAATAGACTTTTTTCTTTCAAATAACAGCTCTTCACTATTTTGATATAAGAAATTAACAGCAGAAAGGGGGGATTACTGAATAAGACTAAAATGGAAGGGTCTTCCTCAGTTGTGAAAATATTGAGCAGTATTGTTAATCATACCAGTGTTGGTAAAAGTTTTATAGCATATTCAGGATAGTGTTAGAAACCTAGGTTAAGGGTGAATGATACTCTGGAGTGAGCAGATCTAATGCTGAATTTCAAACTTGACCAACACTTCTGAACCTGAGTCCTACATTCTGTGTTGAATACTTATCTGGAAGCTTTGTTGGGTGAACAGTGCCTCAGACTTATTCCTTTATAAGAATAGAACATTCTGGATAGTCCCTCTTAGCATCTTAGATTTAAATGCTCCCTAACTAAAGGTGATTAGGCATGGTGGCTTCTCATTAGTTCAGCATGAATTGTGACAGTCCATAGAGGTCTCTGGTACTTCAGATGTGAAAATGTAGTATCTACCTTGCTTGGTGATTGGTAGAAGAAGACACTGCTGAGCTCCTTGTCAAGGAAAAGGGATAAAACATGATTCAATTTACACCATTGGGTCTATTTCTTCACACTCATCAGTGCCAGGCTTCTGATTTATTACTTTTCTCATCAACATTAACAACAATAATTATTATCTAAATAAGTACAATATTTCAGGGTTTCCAGAGAACTTTCCCTCTGGGATTTGATTTATTGGCAGATGCTCTAACAGATTCTTAACTTTACAGTCAGCTGATAAGTCCATTGCTACCCTCATGAAAATGGACTACATTCTGATCCTCCAGGACAGCTATCTATCTGACCATTTAAATAAGTCTGTGTCTACGTCCAGTCTGGACAAAACCTGGGACTTGCAGAGCTTGGACAATCACAGATGAAAAGATTAGTCTCAAAGGGCTGATGCTATTTTCCAAGTACAAGTTTTTACATTCTTTTCATTTGTTTTTTCCCCCTAGGGTGATTTATTATATTAACATAACATATTCCTTAATGGAAATGAAGCAAAGAGCTGCTTCTGTGTGTGTTCTTTGTGAAAGTGATGGCAGAAATCCCCAGGCAGCTCACCTCATTTAGTGTCTTCTTATCCTCAAATTGCAAAAGCAGGCTCAGGGCATGGTGGCTGCAGGCAAGAATCTCTGGCTCATAAGGCTGCCCCATAGTCTGCTTCTGAGAATCTCTATCTTTGTCCCTGATTCTTTCAAGGTGTTGAGTAATTTCAAGATGGCTGCTGCAAAATATGTAAAAAAATTGTACTGACAGATGGCAACTTTCTGCAGGTTTTTTTGTTTCTGTCCTGGACAGCTTTGCTCTGTGGTGGGTAGAGTTTCATTTGGACTTAGTTATGTGGTAGAGTCTATAGAATAAAGGCTTGGTAGTTCTGGTGGAACCCCCTCTTGCTTCAGCTGCCTTACTATGTGCTGACAGAGCAGTATTTATCAGGAATGTTTGTTGTTTTGAAGGGGAAAACAATTTTCTTTTCCCTATGATCAACCTTGTAACTGGTTTTTGTTAATTCCAGGATCACAATTTCCTGTTTTATCTCTTCCTTCTACCTTACCCTCCTCTATCCTCTTTCCCTGTCTTCCTCTTCTCTGATTGGGAGATGCTTTACAACAAGTGCTCTTCAAATCCATTCACTTTCCTACTGCCAACTTCCAAAGAAAATTTGAAACTCCATATATTACCTTGTACATTAAAATCATTTTAATTTATCATGTTATATTATGTATATAATTGTGTATGAGGATTTTCCATGAATGCGTGCTGTCATACATGTAGTATGTAGTGCCTATGGGTGGCACAACAGGGTATTAGCTCTCCTGGAATGGGAGTGATGGGTGGCTGTGAGCTGCCCTGTGGGGCTGGGATTTGAACCCATTTCCTCTGGAAGAGCAGCTTGTGCTCTCGCCTGATGATCCATCTCTCCAATTGCAATGCTTTTATATTTAAAACTGAAACTTAAGTGTGCATTACACATTTACGTACAAAGTTCCAAAGTACGTAGGTTTTTGTGGAACTGTCCCTGCAGTAAACAATATCTCAGGATATTACACAATGTGTAATATCTCAGGACTAGAGAGTTGAGAACTGAGTAGAAGCTTTTCTGTTGACTGTGTTGAGGGTCCAGGGTTCCTGTTGCTTATTCTTACAGGTTTCTTCCAATGCAGCTCCTATCTCTCTAACACATCTCTTCCCAAAAAGTATCTTGTAGAACATCCATTAACAGATGTTGAAATTTGACTCACCAGAGCAATTGCTTAATGGAAAGCTTAGTGTGAGAGTCTGCTGAAGAGATCTAGAGAAAACACTCCATTCTTGGTAGACATTCTGCAGCAGCCCTCTCAATTTCTGTGGTTCTTTTTAGGTGCCCCCCTTTTGGTGTGTTTTGTTGAAAGCATGACCAATTCTCAATAAAGGTTCATCTTGAATTTTTTAAAATAAATCTATAAAATTTGGTTATATCTTGGACAACTCACCTTTAGTACACAATGTGGGAAGCAGGCTAAAATTAAATGTGCAGAAGTTTCAAAGTCTAATGTTGCAATACTCCTACACCTAAAACACCTCAATAGAAATGATTCTTCAATAGGAAATTTGGTGTCTAACAAGGAATGTTGACACAAATATATGCAGTCTTTACTGTCTTGGGGCTGAGGGAATCTCATGCACAATGCCTATGGTCTAAGCCATCCCATCTACTGTGTGTATGGTGTTTATGATATCCACAAAATAAACTGATAGGAGTGTGTGATGTGCTAAAATGTATATTTTCTAAAGCTTTAATAACTGCTTTTTTTTTTTTTTACTGGAATAATGGTGCTATATACCCTCAGTCTATGGATCTTAGAATTAAAAAATAAAAGAGCAACATATACAATACAAGCACTCTTGAAACATCAGGACTTTTTAGTTTTAAATGTTTTTAGTTGACATGTATCTTACCACAGTCTAGGACTTCAAAGGGCTGACCAGCTTTAGCTTCTGACCACTTGGTGCATGACAAAGAGGATAGTAGCATTATTTTCTCCCCTCCCCCTTGCTGGTAGCTCCACCACTTCAGCTTCTCCAATGGCTGTGTGTTCACTCAGCTAAATGAGGGGCGAATTATTTGTATTGTATTTTGAAAATAATATATTAACTATGAAAATTAAATTTTAATAAAGTTGGAATCCTGACAGAAAGGAGTTGAACTGCTTCTCCATAAACTAAAGACATGATCCTAACAAAAGAAATTTGCCTGTGATTTATAGATTTTCTAAATTGATGTGGTATAGTACAGTGGTGTACATCTAAAATAGCTGGCTACTTCTACCAGAGGATGAGAAAAAACACCAATTTAATATTGGTATTATGAGTAGGCCATTTCACTTCTTATAAACAGAGAAATACAAAGTTTGGGTTGGCAACTTCACTTGAGTATGACATTAAATATCTTACATATGTGTGATTTTTACCTTCCAAACATTCATATGAGGCGATCAAATTTTAGAGGTCTATGGTGTCCATGAACACCATCCAAATTTTTGTAAAGTTGACTATTATTTATTCCCCCTTTTTTATTAATTAATTCATTTTACAATCTGATCATGCCTCCCCCCTCTCCTCCCAGACTCATCCTCCTACTCTCTTACCCTTTCCCCCTCTCCCCTTCTCCTCAGAAAAGGGAAGCTGCCCCTCCCCACACCAACCTGCTCCAGTGCATCAAGTTAGATCAAGCCTAAGAACAACTTCTTCCATTGAGGCCAGACACTGAAACCCCGCTGGGAGGAGGTGATCTGCAAACTATCAACAGAGTCCATGTCAAAAGGACTTGTTAGGATATACACGTGAAGACTGAGGTGCCAATCAACTGCATATGTGTGGTGGGGCTATGTCTGTAGTCAGTCTAATGTCTAAGTGTGGTTCTCAGCATCTGTTTGATCTGCTGCTGGGTGGAACCTCGCATAGGACAGTCATGCTAGGCTTCTGTTTGTAAGCATATCGGAGTATCATTAGTAGTGTTAGGGGTTGGCTCTCTCCCATGGGATGGGTTTCAGGCTGGGCCACTTCCCTTTTTTGTGCCCTTCCCTCTGTCACTGTTCATCTTTATCTCTGTACATCTTATAGACTGGGTAAATTATGAGTAGAAGGTTCTGTGGATGTGTTGGTGCCTCCCTCCCTTCACTGGGATTCCTGTCAGGTTCTGAGGTGGCCGCTTCTGTCTCCCTGTCCCTCACAGCTAGGAGTCTTATCTAAAGTCACCTTCCTGACTTCTCAGGAGTGTACCCATTGGAGGACTCCAGCTTATTTCAAAGATTGCACCCCAATTAGGTTCCCTTCTCTCTCTCAGTCCTCTCAGGGTCCCACCCCTGATCTCCTCCACCCTGTTCACCTTCAGACAGCCTCTCCTGCTTTGTTCCCTCTCTTCATCCATATGTGGTGACTATTCTTTTTGTACTTTCCCAAAGACCCACATTGTTACTTAGCATTGGTGAGTCTGTGGGTTGTAATATAGTTGTCATCTACTGTATGGCTAATATCCACTTATAAGTGGGTGCATTCTGTGTGTGTCTTTCTGGTTTGGGTTGTCTCACTTAGGATAATCTTTTTTAGTTCCATCCATTTGCCTGCAAATTGCAAGATTTCTTTGTTGTTAGTAGCTGAATAGTATTCCATTGTTTAAATATGCCATAGTTTCTTTATCCATTCTTCAGCTGAGGGACATCTGGGTTGTTTCCGGTTTCTGGCTATTATGAATAAAGCTTCTGTGAACATAGATGACTAAGTGTCCTTGTTGTATGGTGAAGCATCTTTTGAGTATATGCCCAGGAGTGCTATAGCTGGGTCTTGAGGTAGAATTACTCCCAATTTTTTTTGAGATACTGTCAGAGCAAAGGACACTGTTGAAAGAACAAAAAAGCAGCCTAAAGATTGGAAAAAAATCTTCACCAACCCCACATCAGACAGAGGGCTAATATCTAAAATATATAAAGCGCTCAAGAAACTAAACACCAACAAACCCAAATAACCCAATTAAAATATGGTATACAGTGCTAAACCAAGAATTCACAACAAAGGAAACTAATGGCCCAGAAGCGCTCAAAGAAATGTTCAATGTCCTTAGTCATCAGGGAAATGCAAATCAAAACAACTCTGAGATTCCATCTCACACCTGTCAGAATGGCTAAGATCAAAAACTCAAGAGACAGCAGATGTTGGCGAGGCTGCAGAGAAAGGGAAACACTCCTCCATTGCTGGTGGGAGTATAAAGTTATATATCCACTCTTGACTATCATTTCTAAAGGAAAATGTAATAAATAGTTGTTAAGATTTCCCACCAGTATTCATCAAATGTTTTTTAGGTATTCTCTCAACTTAAAATAATGTTTACATGATAAAATTTAGTTTGTCTCTCTCCCACTTTTGATAGGCCAGGAATGAAACCTTTTCATTGGTTTGTTTAAAAATCCAATTTTTTTGATGTCTGTCTCTTGGCAGGATTTAGATCTGTAAAATAGTTTCTTAGAGGGTCTTTGAATTAACTGAATTGAGAAAATTGGCTTCAGAGGGAGGCAGAGAATGATTTGTTTCTGAATATTTTGTTAAATACAGATTTTTTAGGGATTGTTGACAGTTACATACTTGACGACATGACCTAAGGTTGTCTGGTGGATGCTGCTTCGTGTGGCTTCTTTATTGACCTTCTAGTTACTGTCTACTACTTTCCATTTCCCATTTTGAATAAATTCCTCCATGTTTTTTTTTAATAGACTATGAGATATTAGGGAGATGGTGTAAAATTATAATATCCCAAAACTTATTTGGGGATATTGCAGTGTGTTTTCATGTTTATATCTCTTTTCAATGTCAGTTTATAACAACTTCATCCAGTGTTCTCCATTCTGAGGGACCCTTTCCCTTTGAGAAAAACATTCACATACCAGGAAAGTTTACCATTCCCTGATTCCTGATCTATAATCAGAGATCAAGTGTTATACTTTGTATATGTGATAGTAAAATCTATATTAGACATATGATGTCTCATGTATACATATGACATCTCCAGTTACTTTCATTGACCTAGACAATAGTAATATTCACTATTGAGAAAGGGTTCTTTGTGCATGCACTTTGTGTTATGTTCAGCATTTAGTGCTTACATCAATTATGTAACACCAGCAGTAGAAATAATTTACATTTTCTGGTTGAGAGAACAAAGTTCATGAAGGGAAATAACTCTCTTAGGTTAGTGAATACTTCTGTTTTGTTGCTGTTGTTGGATGCAATTCAACTGTCTACATTATCTCTTTGAAGTTACATGACTACTACAGTCATAGAATATTCTAGGCTTTCAATGGCAAAAATATATCTGTCTCTTTTTTATCCTAATTCTTATTAGAAGAATTTTTCTAACTATAAAACCACAAAAGGTTTATGAGCTGTTGTCACAGTGGCATACCCCATTCTATCCTGAGTCCTGTGCCTCCCTTAACACACAGTCATCAGGGAATCTAGGTGAGTAAGCAGAGTGACAGATGAGATTGTCTGTCAGTCCAGGCAATCCAAGTTTCAACTGAGCTGTAAGAGCTAGGTTGCTAGGAGGAGTGGCAGGTGTTCATTCTTGGAAGATGGAACTGTGCTGTCTGTGGATCTGATATTTTTGGACATCTGTAACATTGTAGAGAATCAGACATTATTGGTTAAAATGTGAAAGATGAGAGTGCAAAACACAAAGACTTGCTTCTGGCAACATCATATCTGGCCAAATTTAAAAGATGGATCAAATAATATTTTTGGATATTGTTGCCATAATTACATTTACAGTATCCTAATGAAAATGTTTTTTCCCCAATTAAAGTACATAGATTTTTATATCATTCTTTAACAACAATTAATCAATGGAAGTTATTCCATTGCTAAATTATTTTTTATTGATTAGAAGTTGCTAACGACTTCAAAATAGTAGAGTCATTTTATGGGGTTGAGTGAGACTGTATGTAGGTCTACTGGTTATGGTGGCTCAGACATTCCAGTTGTTTCAGAAGTCATGTGTGTAGGAGGCTGAAATGACATAGGACAGGGGTGTCACCATGTTTCCTTTCCTCAAAAACATGCAGTGAGTGGAAGCAATTCAATCATAAAACAAGAATATCAGCTCGATTATGGCCCCAAAATACCATTTTCTGAAAGGAATGACATTTTTGTTATCTATACCTTCCCAGAACCTTTTTTACGGTTAAGCTCTCTCCTTTCTTGTAAAACACATATGCATGTGTAGCTTGGTTGTTGTTAACTATTCCAGGGCCACAGAAATGAGGAAGTGACCTTGGAAAATAGAATACAATTCCATATTCACCCTACCACACTGGTTAATGAAGAAATGAGCCCCAGCCCCCACTGTACCAGAGCTCACTCAGGACCATTTGTAGTCAGGCTTTTTGAAAGCTAAAACAGGCTGCTATTGTTTTGTTTTTTGTTTGTTTGTTTGTTTTGTTGTTTTGTTTTTGTATCAATAGGATAGAACTTTAAAGGAATGAAACACTTTTTTCTTCTGTGGTTTATAATTTATCTCTCATCTATAATAAAATACAGTATGTTTCACTACAATTTGGAAAGGTCAATATTGTTTATGTTGTTAGAAAATGGGAAAATACTTACTGCTTCTTCTGGGAAATGAAATAAATAATAGGTTCCCTAAAAGAGCTAAAGCACACAACAGCCCAGGTATTTGTCTCTTACGGCTCTTTTTGTTCCTTTTTTTTCCTTTTATTGAAAATAGTTTTTTCCTATCACATAATATTCTGGTTATGGTTTCTCCTCCCTCAATTACTCCCAGGTTTTTCCCACCTCAACTCCCATCCACCCCCTTTTTGTCTCTCATTAGAAAGTAAACGTGTTTGTAAGGGACAATAATAAAATAAAATATAATACAATAAGCTAAAAATGCAAACTAATACATCAGAATGGCTCAAAATAAATAGAAGGAAAAGAACCCAAGAAAAAGCATGTGAAGCAGATATACACACACAGACTCACTTGTTCACACACTCAGAATCCCATCAATAATGAGTATAATATATATTCCATATATATATACCACACACACATATATATATATATATATATATGGTAAAAGGAGAGAGAAAATTATAGACAGATATATATATATAAATACCAAAAAAGACAAAAAAATTAAAAGTCCTTATGCAGCATTAGGGACAAGATCCCTCTAATGATGCCCCTGAGCTCCTTTTCTGATGGTCATCTACTACAGCCATGCAGCCTACCCTTAAGAGTCATTTGGTTTCCCAATGAGATTCCCAAGGAGCGAACTAATTTTCATTTGCAAATGGTTGTCACTGAAGGTAGTACCTTCTGGGCTAGAGATAAAGGCATGCATCCATTTCTTTCATATCTAAGATCCCATCTTGTGCAGACCCATCCAGGCCCTGTGCATGTTGCCTCAAACTATAATTCATTTGTGTATTGATCCTGTTGATTTAGAGGGCCTTGTTCTCCTGGTGTCCTCCATCCCCCCTGGCTCTTATATTCTTTCCTCCTCTCCCAAAGGGTTCTCTGAGCCGGAAAGGGAGGGATTTGATGGAGACATCCCATTTAGAGTAAGTGGTCCAAAAAATCTCACTATTTTTATATTGCCTGGCTGTGTCTCTGTATTGACTCACATCTACTGCAGGAGAAAGCTTCTCTGATGATGGCTAAGCAAGGCACTGATCTGTGAGTATAGCAGAATGTCATTAGGAGTTATTTTATTGCTAGGACAATAGTATTTGGATTTACCTTATGTTCCTGGGCTATCTAGTCTCAGGTTCTTGATCATCCAAGCAGTATTAGGTGTGAGTTCCATCTTCTGAGTGGGACTTCAGTCAAATCAGATATTGGTTGGTTTCTCTCACAAGCTTTGTAGCATATTTTGCAGGCAGGATGCTATTGTAGATCAAAGGGTGGCTTGGTTGGTGTGTATTTTTCTCCTTTGGTACATGCTGAATCATTTCCTGTACCAAAGATGATAGCATGTAGGATTGAAGTCTCTATGTAGGCACCAGCTTGGCTTCTCCATGTTCAATGAGTTGTGTAGGTTAAGATGTACTTTTAAACTATTTATTTTTATATTAATATCTCTATCCACCTTCCAACTCACTAACCCAAAGTAGAGGAGAGATGATAATAACAGAGACAGAAAACGTAGATCTCTTAAGTCCTAGGTTCTTGGAGCAATCCATCAGAATTAGACCAGACCAGCCACACAGGACAGACTGGAACAGGTATCAACAGCAATGGGGACACAGTGATAGCTGAATCTGAAGCAGCTACCCAGCTCTCCTATTGGCAGCAATGGTGATGGCAGTTGGGGCTGGGCTCTTCAGTGCATCCTGGGCTGTGATCAGCAGCAAGTCTTGGCAGCAGAAAGTTTCGGTATAGTGTTGTCTTGAGTATTTCGAAGTGAAGCAGAGAAGAGATGAGAAGTGGTGCCAAGCAAAAGCCCCTCTGAGTTTCCAGGGCCTACATTTATACCCTCAAATCTGCACAAGGATATTTTCTAATTGGCCAACCTCACGCCCTCCACACAAGGTACTTCCTGTTCACCAAGATCACATGCTCTCCAAGGAGCCTGTCCATCATAGGATGTTTTCCAGAAATCTTAAGTTAAGAAAACATCTTTGAATGCCATATTCTGCAGATCTCTTGAGGTTTTTGAAGATACCCTATCTATCTCTTATATTTAGATAAGCAAATGTTGCTTGTCTCTTAGCAACTTGATTTCTGAGTAGCTTAGAAAATAACTGTGATAGACTGTCATAGTAACTAACAAAATGACACGCTTGCATGACTATTAGTTTGTATTTCTTAATTATCCTAAACAGTTTATGATGGTTGGTAGCAAAAGGCCAAAACTTCACATTTCATTTTTGCGCTTTACTAGGTACAATACCTTTAAGAAGCATTACCCTTAATTTTGTATCACTATACAGAGATCAATACTAATGTGGCCAAATATAATCTTAATTTTGTATTAATATACAAAGATCAATACCTATGTAGCCCAATACAATCTTAATTTTGCATCAACATACAAGGGTCAATACCATTGTGGCCAAATATAATCTTAATTTTGTATCAATATACAAAGATCAATACTGATGTAGTCCAATACAATCTTAATTTTGCATTAATATACAATGATCAATACCAATTTAGCCAATTATAATATTAATTTTGTATCAGTATACAAAGGTATAAGGGCATAGTCAATAATCTGTCCTTTTTTCTTTATCTTTCCTATACTATGTCTATGTCCCATTTTTTTTCTCAAGTCGAGACATGTCAGCTCCTGACAGCACCCCCTATTCTACTCCAAATAGAAGATGAGCATCGAAGAATCTCCAGTGGGAGATGGTTGAATTAGTGGCAAGCCTATCTCTTGGCAAGAAAAACCCCTTGCTTCAACTATAGACAGAATGCTGTCCAAAAAGACAAAACTTGGAAGCAGGTAAGTCGACAGCCTGGCTCTGCCAAGACAGGGTAGGCAAGTCCTTCATAATTCCTGCTTCACAATCAATGTCTATCAGAGAAATGGGGCCAAATGGCTGAAGATCGATGCTGTAATGTATGGAGAGAAAAATGGGAACTGTCCAGGCAGCCACTGGTATGTCATTTCTTAGTTTTGGAAGCTGCAGGCCCTGCACTTCCTATATAATCAGATATATTTATCCTTCTCAGGTCTCTGAGGTGCTTGAAGAATAGATAGCTAGAGTCTCATAGTTAAATTTTGAGTTGTTTAGGAATCAGGAGGGTGTTCTGGATCTAAGAACATGTTTTTAAACTTTTGAGGCAAGTTAGTATGAAAGCTGAGTTAGATATAGAACTTTAAACTCATGGAGATGGTTAGATAATAGAATGTTATAGTCAGGTGCTAAATACATATGGACTGGACACTGGGAATGTATGCTAAGCCATATAACTCTCATAATTGTGGCCTAATTATTTCTGTTGTTTTGTAACGTATTTATTGTTATAAGAGAAAGAGCCATTTGTTGGACTGAAAGGAGGAGCTGTTGGGGGGAAAAAGATATACCTTAAATTAAAAAAAAAGGGTTGAGGATGGGGTGTTGAGGGGGAAGAGGGTGGAAGGGTGGGACAGGAGGGGAGAGTAGGGAGGGGATTGTGATTGAGATGTAACTTGAAGAAAAAAAAGTATATTTGCCACATGTGACAGTTTCCAGCTGGCAAAATACCCCATGTTCTTCCATCAGGATATTTTTCAGGCCCCTCTTGCAAGTCTGTTTTTTAGCAGTGGACTAAGCACCCCCACATTCCATATTTGAGACCAAAACAAAAACACATTCATTCGACACAACCATGTTTCTAAAGAAATCAAAGCTTTCACCACATATAGGTGTTGTCTTTAGTAATAGGAACTTGCTATCAGCTTGTGGAGAGCAGGGTTGCACAGAATCTTGTTCTGTTCTGTAAGCTTGGAAACCTCTTGTAACAGCTGCTGACCACACATTCTTCTCCACTGAGTACAGTCAAGCTACTTTTTCTAGTGGAAGTCGCCTCCTAATTCAGTGGAAAATGCACAGTAGGTAACAACTAAACTTCAAAAGCAGTCACTTCCAACTGAAGAGTCAAATGTTAATAGAGGCGGGGCCAAAGTCCTTACTGAATTAAATTGTTTTACTATAATTGAAGTTGGCATTAAAACTTGTGTTAATTGGGGGAAAAATATGAAATCGCAACCTATTTGGACTCAGGAGGTTAAAGTATAAATAAATAAACAAACAAATAAATATGGAAAGAGTATATAAATTTGGGAGGAAGGTTTTATAGGAACCTTGTGGAAGGCTTGAAGGCAGGAAGTGAGGGGTGAATATCAAATGCATCATAGACATGTACAGGATTTGCAAAAAATAAATCAAACTTGAAAGCAAGAGTAAAACCAGAAATTGTAACCCCACTCCTAAACCAATTAGATTTCAGGAAATACACTTAGTAGCACAGTGGCAAAGCATTGAACATGTTTTTCTAAACATTAGTCTTATATTTGAGACTGCTAATTTAAGACAGAATAGATGCAATTAAATTCTGCTAATTTCTTCCTATTGAGTTATGAAAATCAATAAGATGTACATTGTACTTCCAAATAGACATCAGATGGATCTCTTCATAGTTTGAATGATATAAGGAAAAGGAGGTTTCATGTGTGCCCCTGCTCATAGCTGCTTGCTAACTACAGAAACGGCAACTCTACGGTTGTTTTTAATACAATTCCGGAGTTATTCAGGATTAGTCTTTCTCTTTAATTTTGTATTTTACAATTCTAATTTTTTAGTTTATTTTTTTTAATTTGTTATTTAAAAAACCTTTGCATTATACCACATATTCGTTATTTATAAATTTGTCTTTATGGTTCAGCGGTTAAGAGCATCATCTGCTCTTCCAGAGGAACCAGGTTCATTGACCACCTACATGGCATGTCAAACTGTCTGTAGCTCCAGTTCCAGGGAATCTGACACCCTCACATAGACATACCCTCAGGCAAAACACCAAGGCATATGAAATAAAAATAAATTAAAATTTAAAAAAACAGAAGTAGATTCTTTTTGGTCACCAGTACTCTGAAAGCTGCCTCGTTTTGTTTGTTACTGGTATGTACTTGGCAAATACAAACTGACTTATTGTAGTATTTGCATAGTCAAATGTTCAGAAGGAAACCATACTCTATCAAAACAAAGGAAAGTTAAGAGTGTATACACAGTGCAATTGAAATAGAAGAACTCCCTCTGACCTGTTGTTACCTTGTAGCTCTTTATAACCACCCTGAGTGGGTCTACAGCTAACGAGCTTTATGTTTCTTATGGACAGTTTGCCTACGTAAACTCTCACTTTGTGCTTTTGTTTTTCATCTATGCTGAAACTGGAGGAATCTGGAGATGACACTGATAAATCCATGTCAGCACTGCTTTCAAAGTACACACTTCAAGTCCCACTAGTTGATTCCCAGCCACCTCATAGGTGACCATGAGTGTAGTAGAATTTAGAGATACAAACTCCTACCAAACAACCTCCTACTGCAGAGTAGCTCATTTCTGCAAAAATGTTTCTAAAGAGGAAAAGTATCCACTCTAAGCACACCTGGTCATAGATTTTCAGAGATGAACCTTCCCTCTGCATGAAGCTTGTTAATCAGCCACATGTGGAGGGCTAGGAAGGTGATGTCTTAGTCTGTGAACCCGCTCTGTGATTCCCCTCTTACCACAGCAGCACGTGACTGAGCATCAACAGAATGCTTTCTATGTACTATTCACAGTAGCTCGTGGTGACTCAAGAGGCTCTGTAGCTCCCCCTGTCCTGTTGCCACCGGGCTAGCTCATTGATTGTGTGTAGGGTACCACAACCTTAGTTCTTACGAGCAAGTCTCCTTTCCTTCCAGACTATAGCAAGCATTCACAACCTCTCTACTGCTCTAGTAATCTGTGTCTGCAACCTGAGCCTCTTTGCACTGAGTGAATTTCATGAGGACCACAAAAGTTTCTAGCACACTGACTTATGAGAAGTACAGATTTCCATAGGGGCATACTGTCCTCTATTCATAACTGCAATGGTCTCCAATCCTTATTTCTTTCTGGATAGTTGTGTTATTATTAATCTCAGGATAATTTTTATCATATAAGTTTAATCATTCTTAAACACCCCATCTTCCCATCCTCTCCATTAAATCATAAAGCAAAACCTATCCTGTTCTGTTTATTAGCTAACTCCTGGCCATCCAAGACTCAGTACCCTCTAAAGTCTTGCTCAAGAAATGGATATATAAATCAAATGAAACTTTATCATATCTCTAGGAAAGCTTTTCAAAAGAAACAGATGAATTAAGATTGTAGATCACACACTGGAGAAACATTTTAGCCAGTGCCTAAACAAACGAGTAAGAGTTTTGGAAGGAAAGGAAAGGGGTGATAGGTCCTTTGCTTTGTACAGTGATGGATGTTATTGTCTTCTCTTGTAATGTGAAATTGCTCACAGATGCATCTTACTAAGACCTACAGGGACTTTGGTATTCCCTCTAATTCTTATCACATTTTTATGTTTTCCAAAGTGAAATGGACTGAGAGGAATCAGCATAGAAAGATTGTATACCACATCTTAAATTTCAGCATTCTCATTTAAATGTTTTTTTTTTTTTCTGAGTAGACTTTGAATGGATAACACATTGGATTCTGACTTCTCCCTCATGTGTGGTTTTCTCAGGACTCATATTTGTCTGCTTACATCTTCAAGTTGTCAGGACTGTTTTGAACTTCAATAATACCCTGAAAATAAAATTGATACACTATCCACAAATAGTGAATGCATTTTCTGAATGTCATTGGTTAAAAAAAAAAAAAAGAACTCCAATTCATTAAGGCATTAGCCTGGCAGTATAATCTAGTATAAAAGTTCATATAAAAGCTAGAGATCTAAGGAAAATTGCAAGTGATATTAGGGTTCCAGCACCTGATGATATTCTAGGCCTTGTAGTCTTTCTCCTGGAGCTGTTATTCTTTTCTCACAACAGTGTAGGGATGCATCCCCACTAGGTGACAGAACTAGTAACTGCAATATCAGACTTGTTTGGAGGAAGTGGAGCTTAAGGAGAACCTTGGAATGTGATTCTGAGATGGGGAGAGAACTTTTTGCTCTGATATAGAAGAAGAAAACACCATACCTAAGGTATCAATATGGAACTGAATAAGTATTGTTTAATTAAATACAGAAGAGACTGGTATATGAATTTAGAGGATTTGTGAGTTAGGATAAATTTCTTCCTGAAGGACTGGGTTATATGAATGACTCTATACAGTCCAAGATCAAACCAGCAAATGTCAGGCATTACGATGGAGACTCCATGAAAGTCTAAGGTCAAGATACCTGCTATGTGACATCAGGCATGATGTGTTGATAGGAAAACTTGAGCCAAGAAAGCTGGATAGAAGAGCCCTCTGAAATACAGTAACAAGTTCATTTGGTCTGGTTTAAGGACTGGAATTCTAACTCCACCACTCACTAGTTCCATGGCCAGCTCAGATGCTGTATTGTGTGGTTGGGAAAGTAGAACAATCCACACAAAGTTAGTCTTAATGCAGGATTTAAAAATTTTTAAAGTCACTGAATTTAAAAAATTTTCCACAAGTATTAATAGAGACAAAGTGGTAGAGGAGCCTTTGAAAGACTCTACTTTCTTTGAAAATTCTTTAATTTCTTAGAAATGAAAAATGATGTAATAGACCAAGGCACTGGGCTGTTTCAACAAACAAGCTCTCCAATGTCTGCCTTCTTTGTGTAGAGATGCGATCTAGTTTACTGACACTTATGCAATGCTGGTGACTCATGGCAAACAGTAAAAAAGAACTACCCATACCTCTTTTTTTTTTTTTTTACTTTATTTTTTATTTCTTCAAGTTACATCTCAATTGAAATCCCCTCCCTACCCCGTCTCCAGTCCCACCCTCCCACCCTCTTCCGCCTCAACCCACCCATCCCCTTCCTTTTTTTTTTAAGTTTAAGATATATCTTTTCCCCCCAACAGCTCCCCCTTTCAGTCCAACAAATGGCTCTTACTCTTATAATAATAAATACAATACAAAACAACAGAGGTAATTAGGCCAAAATTATGAGAGTTATATGGCTTGGCATACAATCCCAATGTCCAGTCTATATGTATTTGGCACCTGACTTCAACATTCTACTGTCGACCTATCTCCATGAGTTTAAAGTTCTATATCCAACTCAACTTTCATCACAATTTAAAAAGCATCTTCTTAGAACACCCTCTTGATTCCCAAACAACTCAAAATTTAACTATGAGACTCTAGCTATCTATTCTTCAACCACCTCAGAGACCTGAGAGGGACAAATATATCTGATTATATAGGAAGTGCAGGGCTGCAGCTTCCCAAACTAAGAAATGACATACCAGTGGCTGCCTGGACAGCTCCCATTTTCTCTCCATACATTACAGCATCAATCTTCAGTCATTTGGCCCCATTTCTCTGACAGACATTGATTGTAGAGCAGGGGTTATGAAGGACTCGCCTACCCTGTCTTGGCAGAGCTAGGCTGTCGACTTACCTGCTTCCAAGTTTTGTCCTTTTTGGACAGCAGTCTGTCTACAGTTGAAGCAAGGGGTTTTTCCTACCCTGTCTTGGCAGAGTTAGGCTGTCGACTTCCCGGCTACCAAGTTTTGTCCTTTTTGGACAGCAGTCTGTCTGCAGTTGGTGCAAGGGGTTTTTTCATGCCAAGAGAAAGGCTTGCCACCAATTCAACCATCTTACAGTGGAGGTTCTTCGATGCTTATCCTCTACTTGGAGTAGAATAGGGTTGCCGTCAGGCGCTGATATGTCTCGATATACCTCTTTACAGACTGTAGAACTCAGAATACTAGGATCGTAGTGTTTTGCATTCTGATTTTCTTCAACTTGAGCCAGTTTTGTGTGTGGTGTGTGTGTCTGAACGATTAACAGTATTTAGATATCAGAAGTTAAAGTGGAACTCCTCTAAGAGGGTTTCATATTAAGGCTTGGAAGAGTGAGGAACAAGGACTTGTCACTTCCTCAGTAAGTTGAAATAGTTCAGCCTATCAGAGGCAGAATGTCTGTCCCTTCCACAAATCTACAGGAAAGGCAGGAAATAAGGGTGGGGAGGACCCACTTATCCCACAGGGTTGGTACTTCAATAATTCTTTAAAGTGTCTGAATAATCAAACTACTTTGGTAGAGCTTAATCTTAATATATAAATGACAATCCACTCCAAGGGAAATATTTTAAAAGTCCAAAAGGAAATAGAATTTGTCAGACTAAGCAGAAATCTCTGGTCACACAGGAGGGACTAAAATTAACACACCTCTTTCCCTGACTTAGAAGTATGTCCTGTTCAATTTCAGTTTGAATATCCTGCCTGAAGTCAGAGCTTAGGCTCCCATGGTTCCTTACAGGTAGTGTTTGGAATAAGTGACTGCCAGTGCAATATGATTTTGGAGGGAGCAGAAAAGCTCTACTCTTGGATTCTTACATGTTACAATTAAAATGTGCATATTTTCGTTTTGCCATTGGTCTGGCAGATAGGGGAGCCATTTTCCAGGCATGTACGGGAGCCCAACTTCCAGCTGGGATGGTAGACCCTGTAGTCTCAGTTTTTTTGTTTTTTTGTTTTTTTGTTTTTTTTTTTGTTTTTTTTTTTTTTTTGCTGGCCCAGTAGTATCTTCTTTTCTGTTCTGGCTGAGTAAAGGCTCACTGCTGAATGTTGCAACAACAGGATGCAAAATCTTCTTGAAAGATTCTCAACTAGCTTTGTAGACCAGGATCGGTTGGAGGAGGAGAGGGATGGTTCCTGCAAAGAGGACCTTGATTAGAGAATCAGAGAAGAAAAACTTGATTTATGCACCATCTGAAGCCATGTCTGCTAAGCAAGGCTGCTCCTCCCTAAAGAGCTTCCTTTAAGTTGGCAATGAGCCACTAGACACATTCTTCCCTTAAAATAATTTTATACTGATATAAAGCTACTTTGGATGGAATGCTTGAAGACATTTGCAAAATAATTTTATCATAGTAAATTTTGCCTGTGTAGTATGTGTTTACAGATATATGTAATGGTTACTAATAATTGCATATAAACAATATCTTTATTTTATGTATAAATCTGGGCAAATTTATTATATATTTATATTGTTTCATTGCATATAAACAATATCTTTATTTTATGTATAAATCTGGGCAAATTTATTATATATTTATATTGTTTCATTGCATATACATGCTTATTTATATATAAATGCATTACATTATTTATTTTAGTGGAATTGAGGAAAATATTTCACTGGACATGGGCATCTACAGTTACAAAATTTTGAAGATGGGACAGTGTTCAAATGGCTGAGCTATATTTACAGATATAGAAGCTTCAGAAAAGTAGCAACAATCTGGAGAATTTCTCAGGAAAAGGCAAAATCTTACTCACATCTCATATGTTTTCCAGTCCAGGACATTCTACCAGGCCAGCCCTGGGTCTCCTGTAGGGGGCTGGCTTGGGGTTAGACCTCCAGGAGAAGCTGTAGTCTGTGACTGCCACATGTCTCAGCCTTTACTGACCTTATCTCAGATAGGGAATAATAAAAAGGGGAAACACAAGTATAGCAACTTCGGTAGAAAAGCTAAAAGATATTAACCTCCTTCATAGCAGATAGACACTTGTCCTTCCTATGGAATAAAGAATTTTCCTGAAACCTTCCCAGTGTGCACCATTCATAGAAATGGGTCTCCTATTACATTTTTTTCTGATTATCATGAAACTATGATCTCCACTTTTGCTTTACACTCTTGATTAAAAAAAAAAAGCAGATCTTACCTCAAAAGGCTTGAGAGACAGTCTATTCAGCTGAGTAAGAGTAACTGTGACATTGAAACACAGATTCAGTTGCCCATATAACATGATCCCATATGTAAACAGCCTTATGTAGTTTTGAATAGGTACAGAATAAAAGAAAACACAATCCCACAATCTGAGATAATCTTTAAATACATTGGTAGATAGACCAAACAGAGTGATTGCAACAAAGCAGGGAATCTGTTACAGGCTTCAAATGCTAGCTGAGACACTCTTAGCTTTTGGGTTAGTGGAAGCTACTGGCCAGTTTATAAATGGCTAAAGTTTGACCCATAACAGTTCCAAGGATGATATGCTGACACGAGAATTAGCCAAGGATAGCTACTAAATGGACAAAAGATAGCAGGGGATAATTTAGTTCTGGATCTGCACCATTCTCACTCTCTGCAATCAAATTCTAACCAATCAGCCTGCTAGAATCCTTTACATGGTGTGGTTTTGTTTTGTCCCTGAAATTAAGGTCAGAAAGCTTACATTGTAAGCACAGGAGAAATAAACTCTGGGTTCAACAGTCTGTTTGCAAAGAAAACCACCAGTAACTATTATTTTACTCTCTACTCCTGTAGCTAGAAGAGGAAGGGTGCTGATTAAATGGTACAAGTTTCAGCTAAATAAGAGGAGGAGTATCTTAACTTCTCAGTGCCAAAGGATGGTGATTATAATAAGTGTCAATATATTATGCACTTCAAAATTGCTGAGAAATGTGTTTTTAAGTTTTCAGCACAAATAATGTTAAAGGCAGATTAGCTATTATCCGGATTCAATCATTCTACATTGCAAAAGTGTCTCAGAGTGTCAAGTTGAATCCCTATGTTTCCTTGTCTTAACCATGGGCTGGTTTTCAAATGTGTGACTCAGGAGACTGACCAAGAACTTTGCAATGTAGAGTCCTGTGCTTTCTGCCCTGAGTCTCTTCATGTGAATCCACATTTCTCTGGAATTGACATACTCCTCACTCTTGTCCCTGCCCCATCTCTTCCCATCAGTTGTTCTTGAAGAAATGGCCAAGTTTAGATTTTCAGCCAGTGCCAGTAGGCCTATAGTCCAGGACACTTAATTCAATGTGATATGGTCAGCTTTATTTCAAATTAAAATCAGAACCAGTAGTGTCTTAATTCTCTTGTCTAGACAATCGTCACGCTGTAAATTCTCATCATAATGGCTCTAGCTGATTTCTAATGGCCTTTACCAAAACACAATTTGCCAATCCTACAAACTTTCAAACACGCTGTTTCGTTTACCCTGATTAATCTATTAAGGGATGAAATACTTGTCTTGTTTCCTTCTTCCAAAGTGACATTTGAAGATTTAATTTCTTGCTGGTTGCTGATGCTGTCTGTAATGCCACTACTGATTTAATTCTGTCTTCTGTCTGTCTGCAACGAATTTAATCAGAAGAACCATTAACCAAATTTGATGTTCTTTTCTATGGCTGAGACAAAGGGTCTGGCTTCCATAGACTTTTAATATGATCTTAAGTGGATAGTAACTGCTTATATACATTTACGAAGGGTAGAGATGGCATTACCTAAGTTGCTACAAATGTGTGCATCGATGAGGGGAAATTAGGTTTTTTTGTTTGTTTGTTTTTACCAAGAACTTGGAATTTAAAATAACTCCAAGATAGGCCTCCATACTTGAAATCTAGGCAATGGCATGTCTAGGCACTATCCTTGACCCAGGCTACAAATCAGCTTGACCTCAGAAAGTGTGGGCAACTAGTTACAGTTATCCACTCACTGATACTGAGTCTGCATAGGCCAAGCTCTTGTGGGATTCAGGCTGAGAGAAGACCTGGTTTTAAGACAGAAGGGAGACAGGGGAAGAGCAGATATATGAAAGGGTTCAGAAATGCCTCATGATTTAACCCTGGGAAACAGGCTTGTCTACTTGCAGGAAGGCTTCACCAAGGGTTTCTTTGTTCTGTCTTCTGTGCTCTTCTTATGGTGTACCAGTTTCTTTGCATGTGTCTCTGCCAGCAAATGTCTTCTTGGACTCTGGATTCTTATGATGCTTGTGATAAGAACACAAAAGGCTTGGTTGGGGGTTACTTTTGCTGATCAGTTAGTTGTCCTGGGCACCTTTGGGCAGATAGATATCTTTGCTTCCCTAGTCTTGCTTTCTATTCTTTCCAAACAGGGGGAAAGAGTAGGCTTTGCTCCCCAGCTTTGTGAGGTCACCTGCCCTCAGTTACCACCGGCCATGTTGCTCACAGTTGCCCTGCTGCGGCAGTGAAAGACAGTGTGTGTTTTTCCCTGTTGCCAGCCTTTCTGGTGTCAGATCAAAGAACCCAGCTCACGTCGTATAGAATTACATTTATGACTTCTTTTTACGTATTTTAGATTTTGAGTTCTTACATTTGTTTTTCATTCATTTGGAGCTAATTTTCATATATAATGTGAACTGAGTATACAACTTCCTTACTGAAAATCAATTGATCATGAAGGTCAGTGTTTATTTCAGGCATCAGATCCATTCCAGGGTTCTGTTTGAGTGGAGATGTGCAGGCATCATATTGCCGTGATGACGTTAGCTTTGCAGTACATTCTGAAGTCACAGAACGCATGTTGTCTGTTTTTCAAAATTGTATTTGGTATTGTGAGTTCCTTAAAATTCAATATAAAATTGAGAATCAACTTTCCAGTTTCTTCCAGAGAAACAGGTTGGAATTTGATGAAAATAATGTTATGTCTGTAGATAAGTCAGGGAAACTGTCAAGCTGTCAGTACTGTCTTCTGATTCTAATTTATTTAGGATTTTAGTGCCAAAGTTTTGTGATTTCAAACCATATTCCTGAGATTTTTGGTTTATTTGTTTTGTGTTTCAGATAGAGTCACACCATGTAGCCAGACTGGCCTTAAACTCCTTATCCTTTTGTCTCAGAATCTCAAGTGATGAGATTGTAGGCATGTGGTACCAGTTCTGATCCTAATTGGTATTACCTATGTAAGTTTGAGTGTGTGCTATCCACTGGAGCATGAGCAGCTTGTCAATGACCACACCCCAGATAAGAATGGTTCCTTCTCCCCAGTAGCTGCCAAATGCCAATAGCTCCTCAGTTAGGAGTGGAGCCTAGCGAGGTCTTCCCTGAGGCGTGCTGGGATTCTGATTCCTTTGAGCAGGTTGTGCAAGTTTGCGAAGGTTACCGAAGTTGCTACGATTTTGAGAAGCTGTTTCCTAAGCCTTCATAGAGAGGGGGAGGTTGACAAATTTGATAGAGATGTTTCATTTGGGGGTGAGCACTCAACAGTCACTCACAGCTCTTAGATCAGCCATGAGTCTTTTGATTGGCTGCTGTCCACTACAAAAGGTTAAGAAGCCCAAGCTGATAGGCACACGCATGCGGTATGGAGGAAACCCTGAAAGCCTCCTTGGCTCCTCTCCATTGTTTTCTTTTCGTTTTGCAGAATAGATAAAAACAATTAACCTACCTTCAAACTCATTGATGTTTTTATTCTATTAAGTAAAATCTGTTGTGTTCTCTAGCATTTCCCCATTTTAGTTATCATCTGTTACAGATCTAAAATTTCTCAATACAATTTATAAATTTTTCTTGATATACTACACTTGATAAAATCATTCTTATATTTTCTTTTAGACTTTTATTTAAAGTTTCTTTTCATTTTCTGAACATTAACCTATGCTTTCAAATCTTTGACCAAGAAGCTTAATGTATTATTTCCCCAGGGAACTTTCTTTTAAGTAATTTTATGCCTATAATATATAATTATGTATATTATGTAATATAATCCATCTATACTTGTCTGTCGATATTTTCTATATATCTCCATTTTGTTTGAGAATTGAGTATTTTAGACAATGTAGCATGACAACTCTAGAAATCACATTACTCCTTTCACAGATTATTATTTTTGTCTATTACTCTTACTCATTTTTTGAAGCTATAATTTTCTTTTAAAATGCTCTAGTTTTTCTTGTGTAATCACTGCTGACAGAGTGGTAACTGACCATGAAGAAATTCCTTATATATCTTAAACCATAATTTATCCCATTATTTTTCTGAATGGTTTGCATGCATTTAGATTTGTTTTTTTTTTTTTGTGTGGTAGATAGCTAAAAATTAATTAAAAATAAATTCATTAACCTTCATTTTCTGGTTGTTTACAGCTTTAAGTTGAAAATTGTTTAACATTAAAGTTTCCTGAAACAGGTGTGAGAGTGGAAGTCAGTAAGAAAGTAACCAAATATCTTGAAGAGAAAGTTTGATCTCAAGTCTTCCCAGGAATTAGTAATTTTTCATCTGAAAGTAACAAAAATTCGAGATGCTAGAAGTAGAATTTTATATGGGCAGTATATTTATATTCCTCAAAAGCTTATATATTGAAAATCCAAGTACTTGAAGACAAGGCTTTTATGCAATTATTAAGAATAAATGCTCTCATATGACTGTTGAACTGAGAGGGGCTGATATGTAGGGACACTCCACATGGGAGGAGTGGGATGGATGGGAGAGGGAGGAAGGGGTGGGAGGGTGGAACCGGGAGGGGTGGAAAGAGGGCACTGTGATGGAGATGTAACTTGAAGTAATAAATAAATGTTAAAAAAGAATAAATGAAGCCATGTAGGCAGCACTCCTATGGTGATAGGATTAATCTCTCTCTAAGAAGAGACCCAGAGAGCACCCTGTTCTCTCTATATGAACTGTATGTCACCCAGTGACAGTGTGACAAGGAAGGGACCCTTTGATCAAACCTAACCATACTGCACTACTCTAGCTTCAAGGCAGAGAAAATTTATTTCTGTTGTCGACTACAATGGGTGTCTGAACAGACTCAGATAAACTTACTACACCTCATTCATCAAACTTTCTCTTCAAGATATTTGGTTACTTTCTTGCTTGCTTCCACTCTCACACCTGCTTCAGGAAACTTTGATGTTAAACAATTTTCACCACTTTTGATTCAAGCCCTGCATTAAGGCTGTTCATGGGAAATAATCCCTGAGCCAGGACAAATAAAGACAAGCCCCAACAGTGAATATTTCCAGGAAACTACCAAATGAAGCAACTAACAGTAACATCTGGCAATGTCTGTCTGAATGGTTGTGTGCATCATCCTGGGTAGGGGGGAGGGTTTCAAGTCTGCTTTCCAATCTCTCCCAGCTGGCAGTCTGAACACTGTAGCCATCTTGTTCACACAGCTCATGATTATGTAGTACTTCAGCCAGCCAGAGAGAATGGGATTAGGGTAAATTTAGAACCCCACAAAGCTCTCTATTGTCAATGAGCACTTTCCATACATGATAGGTGTGTAGATCAAAGGGTCCTATATTTAGAGCCTAGCTTCAACTATGGGAGTTATGACTTCCAGTATCAGGCTCCTTTTGTTTTACTATGTGATTTCTCTAAACAAAATTTAAACTTTATTGTAGGCAAGTATAATGTTTACACATATGGAAAATTGAAAGATAAATTTTCTATATCTGATATGTTTTATGATTATATACAATTATAGATAAATAACTATATGCATTTAGATAAAATATAGTTCTTGAATTAAAAATAACAAAATCAAATAACAGAGGAAGAAGATAAGAAGAAAATAAAATTGTAAAGGACTTGGCTGAAAAAGTTAACCACAGCATAAAAATTTTGCTGTTAAGAGCTAAACTTTTTTAGTATAGTGAAAAAGATTTTCACAAATAAAATTTCATTTAATGTTCAAAATGTGTTAGCAGTGGAATAGCTGCAAGTATCAGTTCAGTAGACTTCACAGTGGAGGTGTTTTGTCAGGAATTGGTTGTAGTTTTTAATGAATTGTTTAGACTTAAAGTTTCAGTTTTCAGAAAAAGAAAAGTTGGCATGTTATGTAGCATATGATCTGAGGAAAGATCTTGTAGAGCTAGATCCCTCTTTAACAACATGTCTCTACCTCGCAACTTCTTTTCTAGGGTTAAAGACTTCTAAAAGTCAAGAAAAATAAATAAAATTATTTCCCTCCAAATCTTACTTTTCACCATGGACAGAAAGCCATAGAACTATGCAATAGAAGTTATCTTTATAATTAGTTGTCCTGTTTTTACTAATTATTTTAGCTTTCCATTCTTCTTGAGTTTTTATATGATACATGTATGAGCTTTGTAGGGAATTTGGAAAAATACAAATAAACAGAAAAAAGTCTTTAAAATTCTGTAAATAGTATTTTCTTGATTCCCACCACCCCAAGAGTTAACCCATGTGTTGATCAAAATACATAGAAACTCACAGAAACTGAGGCAGCTTGCACATGGCCTGCATAATTCTGTACTTGGTCCTGTTTATGTATATTATAGTTTCCAGTGAGGGTTTCTCCTACATGTGAGAATGGGTGGGTTTCTGTTTCTTGTGCCTTTTCTTTCCTTCTTTGTTTTCTTTTCTTTATTTTATTTTGTTATTTTTTTTCCTTTTTCAGTTTTTCGAGACAGGGTTTCTCTGTGTAACCCTGGCTGTCCCAATCTCACTCTGTAGACCAGGCTGGCCTTGAACTCACAGAGATCCACCTGCCTCTGACTCTCAAGTGCTGGGATTAAAGGTGTGTGCTATCACACTTGGCTCTTGTGCCTTTCCTTAGACTTGTTTCTTTCTGTTTGTCCAATTCCAATATAGTAGTTTTATCATTATATTATTTTATATTTATTATATATTATTATATTATTATCCTTTAGAAGCCTGTTTGATTTCTAATGAGAGATAGTAAAGAAATATATCTGGATGGGAAGGGAAGTTGGGAGGAACTTGGATGGGGAACCATAATCAGTATATATGATATGCTAAATAAATCTATTTTCAATAAAAGGAAAAAATAAAATAAAAATTACAGTACTATACTATGTAATAAAATAATATTTTTCAAAAGAGTTTAGGAATAAGAAATAAATACAAATATAACCATAATATAATAATCAACATTATCACTTTAGTGTTTAACCACATTTAATGTAGGAGTAACATAAATGTTATATTAATTTATAATATATTTATTAAATACAAATTCAAAGATTTTAAAAAGTTATTTTATATGAGAGAACTTGCTTTCTTTACTTGACATTTTTGTGTTGTTAACTTTCTTCTTCATGCTGAATTACTATGAGGTAGCCTAACCTATGGATGTACTATGCTTAAGCATATTCCTAAGCTATGTGAGGCTCTGCCTCACACTAAACAACAACAAACCTAGGGTGAAATTCTATTTTGGTGTTTGTCTTCGTCACTGTGGAGAGATCCTATGACCAGGAAAAATCTTATAAGAGAAAGCATTTAATTGGGCTTGCTTACAGTTTCAGAGATTTAGTCCAAAGATTATTAGCATGACAGCATGCAGGCACTGGATAGTAGCTGGAACAGAGCTACTGCCTGATCCATAGATGGAGAGAAAGAAACACTGGGCTTGGTGTGAACTTTTTGAAGCTTTCAAGCCCACAACCAATGACACATTTCCTTCAACAAGGCCACACCTTCCAGTCATTCTCCAATAGTGCTCATGCCATGAAGCTACCTAAAAGGTTGGATCTTTCCATCTCCCTGAGGTCAGGGAATTCTCTTGTTTATTTTTTATAAATAAATATCCTGAGACAGCAAATATTTTAGATTGTGTGGGTCAAGATACAAAATTGAGAACATTATTTCAAGAGAACAATAATGATGATGCCAACTGAGAGTAATTATATTTTTGTAATGCGAAGTTATTACATCTATTCTATCTACAACAAACTCACAAACAAAATATGAAATATAAATATGTTTTTATATTGTATAGTTCTAGGAATTAAAAATTCAGTAGAGTTCTCAATGGACCGAGGTCAAAGAATTGACATGGCTGCACAGGCCTTGTTCCTAGAGGAGGTTATGAGAATAATCAGCTTTGCTATCTCAGATAGTTGCCACAGACAGCCTGGTTGTTTAGCTCTGGGTCCTTCCTCTGAACTCAGGTACAGCAAATCCTGCTTTGTTTATTACATGTCTTTCTTTAATGTTTCCTGGAAAGGCTCTCCAAATTTTTGCCTCCATCCAGGCTAACCTTCATAACTCAGATTCCAAACTACAGAAATGCAGAACCACCAATTTGGTAGTGAGATAGCAATCTTTTTTTTTTTCATGGTCCTGGGGGCTAAAAATCCAAAATAAATGTCTCAAACTGAGATTTTCCAGCTAAATTCCATTTGTTGTCTGGAGTTTCTGGTGGGACCCTCTGTGCTTCCTGGCATTGTTACAGTCTTAACTTCTGTCTCGACATGCCTTCCGTCCCTCACGTTGCTATCTCTTCTCCTCCACAGTGAACAATTGTCACATTGAGTGACGGTCCCTCTGCTGGCCTCATAGTAATTGCATTATTTCTGCAAAGACTGTACCAGCAAATGAAGTATCAGGGATTCAGGCGTTGTCATATCTTTGCAAAGAATATGTTCCAACTCATTATGGTTCATAGCCTTGGTCATCCTGCCAAATTTGTTTTATGTGTGCCTTTTTCACAGAAATTTGTGGGTTTGTGCTTCGTCCTCTTCTGGGTCATTACTTTGTCTAACATTCCTAGAAAGAAAAATATTCATTTACATGCCTTTATTCATTTTGAGATAACATTTCTATGTAATTGGGATCCAGAATAATATTCCCTATCATCCTTACTTACAAACCTTCAAAGTCAATTTCAGCTTTGGATCATACAAAAATAGATAGAGAGTTGAATTTGACCTGTAGGTTATAGTTTGCTCAGTCTTCCTATGAAGAAATTTCACTTAGGGCAAACTCTAGAGATCTGTTGATAGAAATATTATTTGGTGTGCTATAAACATTACTTAAAAATATATTATAAATTGCTCTCAGGCCAGAGAGATGACTCAGAGGTTAAGAGCACAGCTGGTCTTACAGAGGTCCTGAGTTCAATTCCCAGCAACCACATGGTAGCTTGTAACCATCTATATTGTGATCTGGTGCACTCTTCTGGCCTGTGGGCATACATGCAAGCAGAACACTGTATACATAATAAATAAACAATTTTTTTTAAAAAGAAGAAATTGCTCTCAATTGGGCAGGAATACTTATGTGGGAGTCAATCACAATTTATCCAAAAGGACCTTGTGTGTATTTCTTCAGACTCATGAACATCACAGCTATGAAAGATAACAGACTGTATGCTTTTGTTCCAGATGATTCTCAACAAGTAGGGAGATATTGCTAGTCTTTACATTTAAGAAAATACTAATTGTTGGATGTACATATCTTTTATATTAAATTGTTCATTTTAATTGGTATTGACAAATTTCAATGTTTGCACAGTATTGTAGTATGGAAATGATAACAAATCATCCTAATGATAAACATTTATGCTATCAAGAGGAAAACATCACCAATTTCAAATAGCACATCCTTCAGTGAAGGAAATAATATCTGTTGACATTTAACTAGTTTTACCACAGTCTTGTCTTAGAAATCAATATTAACCTTTCTCTTGATTGCTTTTTACAGAGACATTCATTACTCCCAGAACATAAAAAAAGTATCAGTAAAATATGTTATGGAGGTCTAGTCAGGACAGTAAATGGTTCACTAGGGATGCAGAGTGGTCATATTTCAAAATCTGATTAAGTTTGACTAGTGAACAGGTTTCAATATTCATATTGTATAAAGCAACTGACTACAGATGTTTTTGAAAGGAGATGGTAGAACTATGATGCCAAAGCCTATTAAAAACAAACTATACTACAACCAATGCACCAAAGGGAACAGGAACATAGACTTTATTTCCTGTCCATGAGACACTCTGCCCTAGTGTTGCTGCCTTGTAGGCCCCCAATGTATGAGGAGGCTCTCAGCCCTCATATGACTGCTGAACTGGGGCGGGGGACTGTTATGTAGGGACACTCCACTCCAGAGGAGTGGGATGGAAGGGATAGGGGGTAGAGGGTGGGAGGGGTGGAAAGAGGACACTTTGATGGAGATGTAACCTGAAGTAATAAATAAATATTAAAAAATATTCCTACAATCAAAAAAATCACTGTGTATGAGTAGAATTATATTCAAAATTTTAGTTATTTGTATGGATTCCTTCATTATCAAGTCTTCTCTCTGGAAGATGAGCAATTCTAAATGTTTTTATTTCCTCAGACGAGGGGGAAACCTTTCTAACTCTTTCTGAACTCTTACTGGTTTGTTCAACTCAGCTGTTTTTGACATAAACTTCTCTCCAAGATGACAGATTCAACGTGGCTTCTCTTGGATTCTGACTGAATTGTTATGCCTGATCTCAAAGTAATTCTGGCAATATGTTTTAATTTTCTGGCTCCTTCTCATTCTCTGGCTTGTTCCGCTTTTACCTGTGTCTAGCTTGTTTCAGCTGAAAGCTGTCTCTGTAGAACTGTCCTGGTAAGAATCTTTTCATAAACTCTCTCTCTCTCTCTCTCTCTCTCTCTCTCTCTCTCTCTCTCTCTGTGTGTGTGTGTGTGTGTGTGTGTGTCTCCCTCTCTCTCTCCCTGAACTGCTCTTGATTAGCCTCTCTTTCCCGTCCTGTTCTTGTGAAAGTTGGGTGTATCCTTTTTCTGACTCATTCTGTCAAATCTTTCTCTGATTTGTCACTTTGTCTACCCCTCAATTAGACATCACTTTCAAACATGGCTGCTACCTTCTATAAACTAATCTTACCTTCATTGTTTTGGATTAAAGGTGTGTACTAAGGGTGTGCCTGTATTCCAGCCAGAGGGATTAAAGGTGTGTGGCACATCTGGAGTCTGCATACCAATTGGATCACATAGACTCAGATGATTTTACATTCCTTTCCAGAGCAGCCATGTTGCTGCATTAAAAATTCCTCTATATAGAATGGTGATAAACATTGATTGTGGAAGCCAAGCACCATTGTTTTAAGTCTTTGATCTGCCACTTCCTACAATCTGAGTTGAGATCGCAGATCTACTACTTCCTAGAGATCATGTTGGCTTTTGATATCTCAACTTCCTTCTCTGTTTAATGTGCTCAAATACAGTACAGGGCTTTTCTGAAAAGCCATAATTCCTTCCAAAGTGTATGCTCTTGTCCTGTAATAAAACTTCTTTGCAATTCTTTGTTTAAAAAATAGTACATAAGCATAATGTAATAGTGAGAATTCTTGGTATATAATGAGTATCACATAATGCTGTTAGTTTGTTTTATTGTCATCATCATCCTTTGGTGGTGTTGGTAGTAAGGAAGGTACCTTGTATTCCAGAGTCAATATGCCAGGAAATGTAGGCGTCCAGCACTCACAGAAGACTGTGGAGTCCACAAGTCATTCAGGGATAACTAGATAGGTGACTAGACCCCAGATTGTCACAGAAACTCTTACACCTGGACTGAAAGACATAGCTCAAGAGGGAGGTAGTGCTATCATCTGAGGTCATCGTCATAACAGAACTTGTTAGACAAGAAGAAGGAGTCAGAGGTCCTGTGTTTCTGTGTAGTTACCAGAAGGCACACCTTCATGGTATCCCCCTGGTTCTTAACCTCTTTCTATTTGCTTAAAATAAGCTCAAAAATCTACCCCCACGTCATTTGCTGTGGGGTTTAATGATTGCTGCAGACTATGAAATTAAATTTCATTTTTTCAGGATACTGATAGGATCTTTCATAGCTGTCCTCTCTTTGTTGTCAGTTTTGTTTCTTCCATGTGTTTTCATTCCCAAACATGCTTCCCTAAGAACATCTTCTTCATCACTATTACTGTTTCTATAATACCAGAACTTTCAAGGGAGGTATAAAGTCATGATTAGAAACAGCAAATCAGATAAACCTTTTCCTTTTGCATTTGAGTTGAAACTATGATGGTAAATGCAATTACAAATTAATGCTAAACTAAATAATCGGGCAACTATTCAATAGTTATATTGTAGAGCTAGAGATTGCAATGGAATTAGTTACCTCAATCAGCAAAGCCCATTTTTAGTAGCTGTTGGAATAATGCCTTACATGACTGAAATATAATAGCACCAGTTGGAGAGTTTTTGTTTTCTGACTTCCTAAGCCATAACGCCTTTTCATCTCCTGTTGACAGTATCTGGTCCTTCATTTCCTTTTCTACTCCATGCTTTAATATTTTTAGGCTTTGGAAACTGAGAAGAGGCATTAGTATTTAGATATGTCAGAATTTAGTAGCAGGGGCTGGGTTGGAGATACCATCTAAAATATCAGTGTAGTTGTAAAAGCTGGTTGGGGAGACTCTAGCACTGCATTTGACTGGAGGGGATGATACAATATTGAGGAATTTTTGGTATTTTTTGGTTATCCTACATGCTGTGATTATGCAGGTATGGATCATGTGCTGAGAAAGAGGATGCTATATGCTGGCTCTGATAAGCTGATGGCGGGCCTTGGGGTACTTCCACATCAGCTGGCATTAGAAGTGTATCCATAGATTTTCAGTGAAATCATATTTTAGATAGAAATCATTATGCAAGGAGAATTTTTTTTAGATAGGAAATATGTTTTTCTTTCTAGTCCTTCTGTATAATACTTGTCTTAAATGACTCTCAGTAATAGATTCCCCTTTGCACAAATGCAGGATCTCAATGAGCCATAAAGTTCTCAAAAAGTCACTCAATCAGGCTTTGAGAATTTTGTTTCTTGGCTTGTTTAAAATAATTGCTGACAAAAGAGCATCGGTTCACAAACACAACCAGCAGATCAAAAATCATGTGGCAAAGAGAAAGAGTTTCCAGGAAGTAGTAGAGATTGTGAAGCATCTTAATTGAAAAGTTGATTTTCCTTCAGAGAAAGGAGCATGAATATTATTCTCTGTATAAAACAAGAGCCTGAACTCAAAAGAAATGTCAGACCTATCAGAAGACCACGTGGAGGACAAATGGCTGAAGCCATTTGCCTCAATTCATGTCATTTGCATTTAGTTTGGTTTCTTCTAGACACTGCTTGGCTTGCAGAGGGATGTGCCTATCAAGAGCCAATTCTAAATATCTTTTTATTATTACTTTATAGTATTCCATCTAGTACATATATAAATAGTCATTAAACATATATATTAATTAGATATATTTCATATAAATATTCATTTTATATATTCCAATGAATCAATATATTTATTAGAAAATTCAAATCTTTCTAATTAATTTAATTATTGAATGTAAAGCGTTGGAAACAATCGTTTTCTGCTGGATCAAGCCCCTACTAATAGTTAATAAACATTTTCAATTTAAGTAGATTTGAATACTTATACATTATAGTACAATCATTACCCATTGTAGATTTTGTTCCATCTACTAATTTGTTCTTACAAGTTAGTCTGGGTCTGTTAGTTCACCATCCTTAAGAGTGACAATTGGTAGCATATGATGAACACTGAAAGCGAGGGCATGCTCAATATATTATAATTTTGAAGAGTAATTTTCATGTGAAACTGCATATGATCGTTGTTACAATTTTATAAATTGGAACACACACACACACACACACACACACACACACACACACACACACCCCACGAGCATGTGTGTAATCCTGGAATCCACATATATAGAATGACCTTATTTGAGTTCTGTCTTCAGGGTCCTGTGAGGAGCCATCTGCTGAGCTGGTTCAGTTAGTCATCTGAGACAACCTAGGAAGGGACCAGGCAGCAACTAAAAGGGGACAGAAATGCCTCGGAGCCATAGAAACTGAGCGCTTTTGCTCTGACACATGGGAAATGTGAGAAAGGAAAAACAAGTAAAAATATCACCACAAGGGAGGTTGTGAACAAGTAAAATCCGTGAAGAAGAGCAGCCATGTTTGTCATAATTCAAGGGTGACTGACATGGCTTACAAAGTCTCACAGATCCAAGTCTAGGTCTCAAAGAGCTGACTTTGTATTTCTGGCTTTTTTTTTTTTTATGTCTCCCCATCTTGTCCTGGGCATCTAGCAAGGCTCTTATTTGCCCTCTGGAATAGTCATTTATTCAGAGGTTTTGCTCCCAAAGACATGACAAAAAAATAAAAAAAAAAGGAAATTGAATTAGAGATTATGAGCATATATAAATTAAATGTCTGGTTCCTTTTCTTTATTTATTGTTTTAACCCATTCTCTCAAGGATGATAGTAACTGAAATTTTTCTTCTCTTGTAAGTTTAATCTTAAGTTTATTTGGGATCTTTCAAACTATGTGTTTAGATGTCCAGTATCCCTGTTACTACTACCTTATCGAGGATGTCCAATGAATTTTTCAAAGCTTAAGACTTCATGGAACTAAAATCCCATGTGTAGACCGTTGATGACTTGATGGATTTACTGCAGCTCTTAGTCATCAGACTCATGATTTATTATTTAGATAGAAAGATGTGATAAAAAATTAATTCACATAGAATTATTGATGCACAGACACAGAAAATTGAACTTTTATGCTAAACATTTAAATTCAAAAATATTTTATTTTTTGAATGAGTGTTTTATCTGTGTACCATATGTATATCTGGTGCCCATGAAGGAGAGAAAAAGGCATAGGAGCCCCTTGAACTGGGGTTATGGATGGTTGTGAGCCACCACATGGTGCTGGGAATTGAATACGACTCCTCTGGAAGAGCAGCCAGTTTTCTTAACTGCTATCCCTTCTCTTCAGCCCCATATGTATTTATTTTGATTCATTTGTAAATGTATTAGTTGGATTTTCTGAGGTAGATAGTTTATGCCTTCTCTCCATCCCCATAGGTCTTTATTTTAATTCATTTGTAAATGTATTACTTGGATTTTTTTGAGATAGATAGTTTAAAGAAAGTAGCCCAAGGATGGATGGCTGAAAGTACAGTGACAAATATCATATTTCCTATGATTCTGAGCAAATCTTATGTGATAATCACAAAGAAATCCTGGTTTGGATTTTGTCATGTTCTTATGACATGTGCAAATGGAATCAAGCATTAGTTTGCTTCATCGTTATCAGCCACTTACTGCCTAGCTTCTGTTATTTCTCTCTGCAATGTCACTAGAGAATAGTAGATTCCCAATATTCATGATGTTTATATCCTCTTAAGTCATCAGAAACAGTGAGTTAACAAGTTCTAAACCATTCGTACCTAGGGAAACACAGGGTTAGATTCCTGTGAGTTCTTGGTCACATTGTCCTTAAACAAGCAGGTTCTGTTAAATACACAGTGTGAACCTATTAATAATGAAGTCAGATCTATGACTCATATATGAATAAATGATGCATGAGGGCATCACAGTCTTATTTTACTTTGGCAAACCAACTACCAGTGTGCCCCATTTTAAACAGCAAGGCTACCAACAGAAAGCTAGGCAAAATAAAACCAGTCTTTCTAAAAATAGGAAATAATGGTGAATTATGTTGATGGATTTTCATATGTTGAACCATCCCTGCATTCCTGGGATGAAGCCTACTTGATCATAGTGTATGACACTTTTGATGTGTTCTTGGATTTGGTTTGCCAGTATTTTATTAAGTATTTTTGTGTCTATGTTCATGAGGGAAATTGGTCTGAACTTATCTTTCTTTGTTGAGTCTTTGTGAGGTTTAGGTATCAGGGTAACTGTGGCCTCATAGAATGAGTTTGGTAGTGTCCCTTCTGTTTCTATTTCGTGCAAGAGTTTGAAGAGTGTTGGTGTTAGCTCTTCTTTGAGAGTCTAGTTGAATTCTGTGCTGAAACCATGAAGAAAGGGAAACACTCCTCCATTGCTGGTGGGAATGCAAATTTGTACAACCACTATGGAAATCAGTCTGGAGATATCTTAGAAAACTTGCAATAGCTCTACCTCAGGACCCAGCCACACTACTTCTGGGTATACATCCAAATGATTCCTAACCAAATCACAAGGAAGTTTCCTCATCTATGTTCATAGCAGCCTTATTTGTAATAGCTAGAAACTGGAAACAACCCAGATATCCCTCAACCAAGGAATGGATAAAAAAACTGTGGTACATCTACACAATGGAATACTACTCAGCCATCAGAAACAACAAAATCATGCAATTTGCAGCCAAATGGATGGAACTAGAGAAGTTCATCCTGAGTGAGCTAACCCAGACTCTGAAAGATGCACATGGCATCTACTCACTTATAATTGGATTTTATCCATATAGTACAGCATAACTATTCTTCAACCAACACAACAAAAGGAATAGGAACATAGACTTTGTTACCTGCTAATGAGACACTTTTCCCTAGTGGTGCTGCTATGTAGGCCCCCAGTGTATGAGGAAGCGCTTAGCCTCATATGACTGTTGAACTGGGGTGGGGGATTGATATGTAGGGACACCCTACTCTGGAGGGAGGGGGGAGAAGATTAATTCCTTTCATATAATTGTTGTCCCTATCTTATAGTTTGAAGTTTTAAAAGCCACTGAAATAGTTTCCAGGAACAGTAGTATTCTATGGTCCTGTGAATTTTCTCACCTTATCTCATTGCTCATAAACTATCCCTGCCCAGCATAATATTTTGCAATGTTTAGAGTATTCTCTGTTTGCCCTGTTAGTTCTACTGACTTTTCAGTGCTTAGGTCAGCCCTCTCCAATGGAGGGACAGCTACAGCTTTGTGGTTTTGATGACATAGACACTGTCTACCTAATAAGACTTCTCTACTCATCATGTCCAGAAACATACAGAATTTTCTCCTTTATTAGCTTTATTTATTATTATTATTATTATTATTATTATTAGTAGTAGTAGTAGTAGTTATTTGTGTGTGTGAGAGAGAGGAGAGACACAGACGCACAGAGAGAGAGAGAGACAGAGACAGAAGGAAAGAGAGAGAGAGAGAGAGAGAGAGAGAGAGAGAGAATGGGGAGGGTCCTTTTAGTGGCTACATCCTGAAATGTAAATGATTTTCCCTTTCCAAGTAACTATCAAATGTCAATAGCTCCTCAGTAAGAAGTGATGTCTGGAGCTTGACATCGAATCTCTTTAGGAATTTTGAATGGCTTGATCTTGTGTGGGTTACCACAGCTGTGGTTGAATTTATGAATGTGATGACATGTCATGTCTAGAAGACAGAATTTCATAAAATTCCTGTCTATCCTCTGAGTTTTACATTATTTCTGCTTCATCTTCTGTGATATTCCCTGAGCCTTGGTGGTGGTGGGGTTAGTATAGTTGTCCCATTTAGGGATGAGCATGCACTTTTTTATCCTCAGGACTTGGATCAGTAAAGAATCTCTTGACTGACTGCTGTCCTGTACAGGAAGAAGCTTTTCTCATAAAGACTGAGAACATCCCAGGTCTGTGAATATAAGCATAAATACTTAGAAGTCATTTTGATGGCATTGGCACATAGCAAAATATGAATAGCAGGTCTTACCCTTGGTTATGTTGTTTCCAGCTATGAGCTTTTAACTAAGATAAAAGTACCAGTCATGAATTCCATCCTGTTGTGTAGTCCTCAAATTTAATCAGAAAGTAGCTAGCTATCCATGATAATTATGCCACTATTGCACTATTGGGCACATTTTGGTGGAATTGTAACATACAGATTATTACACTGGATAAGCCCATTGATCTCTTCTAGCAGGCTATACAGCATCTTCTAGCACTATGAAAGCTAGTCACCACGAAGAAAGTTTCCTAGCTGTGTGAGATTTTCTGTGTCCTGAAGCCAAAGTGTGTGGTGTCTTCTGCAGTAATAGATCTTATGAGGTAGTTATCATGAGAAACCAACGTCAGTGGGAATAGCCTGCATTGTTTAGAAGACCTGTGGGGCTTGTCTGACCAGTAACTCCTAGGGAGATGCTCCACCTCTGGCAAAGATTTTCATGTAATAACTCATATTTCTGGGAATAATGTGATTTTTGACCTCATAATATTTATAGGGTTCTACAGCTGTTCTCCTGCGTGGTATAAAGTTCTTAATTACAAAACTTTGATAGTGTTTTGCCAATATTAACAACCTTGGAGCCTAGTGTCATGCTTACAACATGTGTGGTTTTGGAGTCTTTCCTGGATACAGGATGAAGAACACAACTTCTGAAGTAATGGAAATTTTACATTGGTGTGAAATACCTCTTTGCCCAGAACAATGTATATAATAAAAGTAGAGGGGCAGAGTATAGTACCCATAAACTTCCTAGAAATCTCTTATTACAGCAGATAGAGTTTTTTTAATGAAAGATCACTGAATTAGGCAGAAACATTTAGAAATATTTATATTTACAGAATATTTGCCTGTGAATCTTGCATTATGCTTTAAGAAATAAAATGAAATATTTCATAAATTTGAGAAAACTTTTATAAATTATTCTGCTGCCATTTATTTTTTAAATTATCTTTTCCACTAATCTTCAGGTGAGCAATAGGGGTACTAAAAACTACTGCTATTGACCAGGGGGAGATTAATAAAACTTATTATGTTTTCCCCTAAAACAGTTACTAATCATAAAATGGAAAAATATCTGGAAGTTTCTTACACAGAAAGACCCAATTTTAATAACCTTATACCCAGTGAACTCTTGCTTTGACATCTTGGATGATTTCTTATCTCAATTATTTTATTATTAAGCCATAGTTCATGGTCCCATTTTCTTAACCCAAGGCTTCACTCATACAAAACAAGTGTTCTAACAGTTGGCCCCATCTAGCTTGGGCTGTTTTGTGTTTAGAGTATGGAACAGATTAACACAAGAATATCACGAATGCTCATCTAGACACTTCACAAATACTGGCCTGAGAATGCATGACAGAAGGCAGTAAAGGGTAGACGTTATACTGTAAACTCATGTACATAGGGAATACTATCATTCGTCATTCATCCATTTACTCATTCTCTGGGATCTTTTGGGATGCCTTTTGCATACAGCAAGTTAGAAATACCATGATAAACCACACATTTCCATTATCTGTTTTTTCGTCTTTGGATAATAAGACTAGTGGAAATTTGGCTGCACAAAGAATTTTTATGCTTATAAAAAGGTAATTTTATAACAGGATCCAGAAAGTGTTCTTTCTGATTGTTCCCCTTCAGTCACAAGATCAATCTTACTTTGATCATAGCTGTTGCCTGTCATTTGCTGTCTGGATGTATCTGTTGTATTCCATATCTTTACCAGAAGATACAGTGGGCAGAGGGGTGAGAAAGCAGTAATAGCCAAACTAGTGGTGACTGAAACAAGAGTGTCAATTTTCTCTCAATAATCACAAAAATTCTTGCTTAAGGTGAGGAACTTTCTGCAAAACATAGATAAAGAGTTCTGGAGCCACCCTTCCTTTTTGCTTCTCCATTTTCCTTTGTATTCTATTTCTTTCTTCTTTTTTCCTTATAATTTGACCCTTTCAAAATGTTTCTGAACTGCCTAGTATATTGTACAAGAACATTTTATATTTCTAGTCATTTGAATCAAGCCTTCCTTCATCCTTTCTTTCTCATGGGGAAGCTCTGTCCTTCTTCAATGCTGTTTTTCTCACTATCAGTATTACTTTAATATTATCCAAGCAGATATGCACACATGATTTGAAGAGGCTCTCAGGTTATCTGACTGAAGTGCTGATGGTCACTTTTCTGTTTCTTTGTTGAGTCAATCAATGTGAATCGGACTGCAGCTGATGTGAAGTTGGATGAAAATCTAGTTGTTTTGCTACCTGCAGCTTTTTTTGGCAACACAAACTAGATGTGTATGCCAGTGTTTACATGTTCCAAGTCATACACTAGACTGGCTGGCCAGCACTAGCATGTACCTGTAACCTGAGTTCTGGTTGTCTCTATCCACCTCCACGTTTCCGGTATACATGCTATTGTTGAGTCAGCATTTTGCATGAGAGCTGGAAATCTAAACACAAGTCCTCATGCTAGCATAGGAAGCAGTTCCAATCTAACTAGCCTAACACATGGAACCTTAGCTGAATGTCTAGAAAACTAAGAAGAAAGGAGTGTGGTGGGGCAGAGCATCTTGGGCAGAAACACCCTTAACCTTTGAACAGGAAAGATTAATGAAGATTTGTTTATGTGAACCTACACCATTTAATTGTAATGGACAAACATCCTGTGTAGTATGAGAGGATGCTGTTACGTAGCACATTTATGAATATTGAAATAAAAACTGCTCATGCTACATCTCACTGAGATGACATTAATAAACTGGTTAGAAATTCTAATTTTCTTGATATCTAATAGGGATATTATAAGATTTTTTTTCAGAGAAAACTTGAAAAAAGGAAATGAAGCCTTAATAGAACTCCAGCTACCACTTACTATATGCTACAATCTGTAACTTAATCAAATGTGTACAGTATCTTAATATGACTCTTACACAGGGCACTTGGTGTGTGATGTAAATGAAAGAGTCTTTTTTGGGGGGAGGAATTCTTATGGAAATTTATTTAGAGACTATCAAATACAAACTTTATTTTTTCCTCTTAGAAACAAATTGTCTATTTCTTAAAGTGCTGAGCACAGGGTGATGTTACAGTCTAGTGATAGCAGAGGAGGGAATGCTGGGGTGTGCTCCTTGAAGTATGTTAACAATGGTAAATAATTTTTTACCATTGTTTTGATTGTTAATGAACAATGTATAGTAGTTTCCCAAAACACTCTCTCTGATTCCACAAGTAAAAAGTTATGTATTTATTTGTGAGCCTCCAAATCAAAATTTTGGATTCACCAAACTGGTGGTGCTGGTCAGGTTCAAAGCTTTAATTTTATTTACTGTCTTATTATTCTTACAGGTATCATATAGCAGAAGAGATAATGAATTAAGACCCAGAGACAAATTGTGTCTTTTTCTCCTCAGATCTTTAGTATTCTCCTGTGTACAGAAAAGACAAACAAAAAAACAAAAAATAGCAACCAACTAAACAAAAAAAAAAAAAATCAAACCCCGTACCAAAGAGATTTTGTGATTAGGTAAAGTGATGGCCCTATGCTTCTTAGTACAGCAGAGAAAAAGTCATTCAGTCACAGTTCTAATTACCTCTGTGGTTGCTTGTGCCTCCTACTTTCCTCCAGGTAGAAGAAAGAGAAATAGAGCAACTCTTGTGCGTTGATATTCAAGTTTGAGTTCCTATCCCATTCACATCTTCCCAGTCCTCTTAACAAAAGGAAATCAGAAACCATGAGAATATTTAAACCTTTTCACAACCGAGTGCTACACTTATTGATTATATACGTGTCAAGTTCTCAAAGCATCCTATTGCAAAAGCATGAGTTTCATTTAAACTTTAGCCTAACATTGGGGTTTGGCTAATAATTAAAATCCTGACCTATTTGTTCCTTATTTTAGACTGAATTAACCTGAAAGAAAATGAGTAGAAAGTTATATAGCACTAGTTTAAGTCTTTTCAGAAATACACAATGAACCAAAATTCTTTTCAAAATGTTATTTATCACATCATCTACTTTTCCTCACCTGATCCATATAAAACTGTAAAATAGACAGGGTTGAGATCATTACTGCTATGTGGAAAATGGAAAAGGGAATCTCAAAGTTGGTGAAAAACCTGTTCAAATCAATGCAAGAAACACATGGTGAGACCTGAAGATATAATCCAGACTTTGTGAGTCAAGACTCAGGGTCGTGCTACTTTTTAGTATGCATGTGCAAGTGTGCCGTATGTGTATGCTAGCCAGCTTGTTCTGGGGATTCCCTATCTCCATTTCCCACATGTTAGGATTTCATTCCTGCTTGCAATTTGCATGGTTCTCAGGATCTAAACTCTAGTCCTTATGATTACACAGCAAGTGCTTTGAACCCTTGAGCCATCTCTCCAGCCTAAGTTATAATTTATGTAAATTTTCAATAGATCATTTGCCATCAGCATTAATTTAATGATCGATGCTGATGATTTTTAGGAATATATCTATGTCTATCTCTATATCTCTCTGTATCTATATCTATCTGTATTATCTCTATATATCTGTGTCATATTGTTCTCCATCAGTAGTGCAGCACCTAACCTTGGGGATTAGTTCCTTTCTCTGTGATGCTATTTCTCTCTCTCTTCCAGGCTGTTTCCAGCTTTAGAAAGTGTCAGGCACATCCAGAAAAGCTTTGTCTTCTTGAGATGACTCTGAATCAGTTAATCACTTCATTTTATAGGACAACCTCAAGATAATATACTTAGAATGAAAAAGAGTTGGGACCTTTCAGCTCCCAGCAGCTGCACTAAAGCTGCACACTGCCTGATGTGAGCAGAGACCTGGGTATGCCACCATGTGGGAGGAGAATGAAGTCACGTAGAAAGTCAAAAGTAGCTTCCCAAGCAGCCAAAAACAGACCTCTGGATCAGCCCCCTCACATCTTTAAAATTAAATGTTCAGCAGAACTTGAGGCATTAGTAGATTAACATGTCAATACATTTTCCACATCACTGCAGAAAGGTAAGCTCCAAGAATAAAATGTACTGTTTAGGCATTTTAAAAGAGATAAAAAATTATAGGTATAGCAGAGGATGGCATAACTTTAAAAAGAGCTATTTTGGAGCTGAGGCTTTAGTTACCCACAGATTCCCTACCTGAGTGAGTCCCAGCAAATTCTTTGACACCAATATTACAGTTTAAACTGGACGCTCCCAAAATTCATGGTTGAAGTTGTAATCCTCAGAACCCTAGACTGTAATTGTATTTCTAGCTGAGAGCTGTTATTGAGTTAAGTGGGTCCTCAGAGTAAGTTTTCACTCAATGTGACTGTTGGTCTTTTGAGATCATGACCAATTCAGGAAGAGGGGAATTGTGTGGAGACACAGAGGCTAGAAGATTAACTCACAGAAGGAGTAGGGGCACTCAGAAGAAGCCAATCTAGATCTTGGTCTTGAATCTGTAGTTTGAGCTGGTCACCATGTAACACTTGGTTATGGAAGGCTAGTGCAATCATTAAGTCTCCGATGAGTTTGATGACATTATTCTTCTCTGCAATTGCCCTAACTCCAATTATAGTGATATTCTATAGTTCTAACTGCTAGGGTAACATTGGTGTCAAGGGATTTGTAGAGCTTATATCTGGAACACACAAGTAAGTAAAACCTGAACTCCAAAAGAGAAGCATCTTTGCACAGTTATGCCACAAAGCTTTCATGTTGTTAAGAGCTTTTGTCAGGTCTTACATTCCCAGTGAAATGATGACACTGTGTCCTTAGAAACAGTGAAATAGATTTGGTAAATAAAACTGCCACTTTCATTTATTTTCATAAGTGGGGAACCAGCATTTCTATCCATGAGCATGTGGAAAGATGGGCTACAAGTACCAGTAGTTTGTTACATGTTGGGCAGTGTGAAAGTGGACACTGGGAAGTTGCAATGTTCTTAAAGACTGAGAATTCCAGGAAATTATATTTCTTGCATAATGTCTCAGTACAACAGTTTAATACTGTATTATAATATTGAACTGTGACACAATGAGCTAATAACCATGAAAATAAGGTCATATATTAACTGTATAAGTATTACATTCTGCATACAGATGGGTCACTATTTCACTTGGCTCTTCACCTTTTCTTGAAGGTAAAAAGGCAGAATATGGTGTCCAGCTCACTTTCCACATACAATCCAGCCTTAGTAGGGTTTATCCTTACCCCCCTTTTTAGGGGGTGGCTTGTGAAATAAGGCTTCCGATGGTGGAAGTTGTTCAGAAAAGATGAGAATGTAGAGTCATAGTTGTGTTTAGGTGTGCTGGATGCCTCAGCATTATGCTGTGAAGTTATCCTACAACTGGTATCCCTACAAGGGTTTAAGATTTCTCCATGACGTGCAATAGTTCATTACAGCATGGAAGAATCTAAGGGCTTGGACATTAGCATTATGGTGACCCATCACTTTGTGCTATAACATAGTAAAACCTAAAAAACCATTGAATTTTATAATCACACAGTCCCCTCTGCTCAGTTACCCCATTTTAAAAAGAGTTTTAAAGCAAAATCATGGGAAAACCTTTTAAAACACAAAAGAGCCAAAAGAGAATTTTTGACTGTTTGTTTTTGTTTCCGAAGCATTTCATTCAAGATCTTACTAGTGACTGCTACAGTGTCTTTTATTTGCATTCCCTAAAACATCTTTGCTAAATTGTAAACTCAAACCATGTGAGAGTTTTACCAACCTCAGCATTAATATCAGCCTGCAGCTAGACAACTGCTTATGGGTGGCCCTAAACTTTGCAGAGGCTTTTTAAGGAGCCCTTAGTCTCTACCTACAAAGTAGGTAAGAGGGATACCAGTTCATCCCTCTCCCCTAAGTTGTAACCACCAAAAATTTTCCACGTCTCTAAATATTCTTTAATAGAAACATCACCCACACTTGAGAATCATGGACTTAGGTTGATAGAAGGATACTTTGAAGACACACTGAGAAAATTGTGTGAATAAGGCAAACAGCTTGCCATAAAGATGAGAAAAAAACTCTGTATTCACACTTAGGTTGTTAATTATCCTATTTTCTTACTCCTTGAGTTGTCATGTTCAGAAAAGCAGTAGAATTAAGTATGAAATGAGTGTGCCTGTACAACATGGTGGGTGAGTTGTCACGTGAAGGGTATGAGAATGGTGGACAGATAGAAAATCCAGATTCAAAGTTATCATGCTTAGAGAAGAAATGGACTGTTTATATTAATGTTATTTTTTTTAAATACGTTGACTCCTCAGGTCAGTTGTAGCACTTTATACCACAATATTTTCTGCAGTTTTTTTGAAGGAAATAAATACAAACATGAGTCATTCTAGAGAACACGGGCCACTAGGGCTTTTCTATTTGTCCTTTTTGTATCACTGTGACCAAATGCCGCATATATTGGAGTGAAAGGAAGAAAGACTTTGTCTTACAGCTTAAATGGTTCATCTCACCATGACGGGGAGAATATGGCAGAGCAGAAGAGTCTGCATCACAGTGGGCCAGGAAAAAGAGAGAGCGAGCTATGAAGTAGCCAAGGGAAATAATATACCAGTAAGTACCAATCTCCAGGGAACCAGGTCCTCCTCCTAGGCTGTGCCTCCCACATTACCAGAACCTTCCAAAATGGTACCAACTATTTTGATCGATCAGACATTCAATATATGACCCACAGGGAACTTTTCAGATTTAACACATCCATTGACTTTAATCACCTAGCTGCATCTCTCTTTTCTGATAGCTCCATAAGATGCAGAGATGTTGTGGGACTTGCTTATGGTCACAGATGAGATGAGAAAAAAGCTGTTGGTTCCCTAGTCAATGTTCTTTTCTCTGTTTTGTACTGTAGAAATTAAAGTGGTATTTTTTAATATATTTGTATATTATGAATTATAATATATACACATATATAGCTAAAATTATAATATATTCTACCATATACTATATATATTAGAAAATGTATAAATAGATATGATAAGTCTAAGAATATATAGATTTTTCTTTCTGAGATTGTGTGACCTTACTTCATTTTATACATATCTATACATGCTACACATATTTTAAAAGAACAACATGGGCTCAAATTACAAGAAGATGAATACCACATAGAAGGTATTTTATAATTTTGATTGAAAGTTCTTTTTATAATCAGCATGCTAAGGATATTTTACAATTTTTTTTACAAAAGCAATTCTGATTTATCAACCAAATTCTAAATATAAAATGTTAAAACTTTTTTTCTCCTCTAAGTTGTGTTGAACTTAAATATAAAATTCCATAGAGTAACTGAAGAGAGGACAAGTGAACATTTTAAGTAGCATAACCCTTTCATTGTTAATACAATGACTTTTGATGTATTTATTATCCACTGTAGTCTCTAAGCCAATAAACTTGGAAAAATACTTTAAGTCACATTAGTAAGCAAAGAATTGTCTAAATATCATATGATTTCCAAGGGCAATATACCAGTAAATACCAATCTCCAGTAAAACTAGTTCCTCCTCCTAGGCTGTGCCTCCCAAATTGCCAGAACCTTCCAAAATGGTACCAACTATTTTGATCAGATCAGACATTCAATATATGAGGAATGAAGAATTTGCTGTATTTTGGGCTATACCCAATTTTTGGAGAATAATTTTTCTTCATATTGGGTATGTTTATAAGAAATTATCTAATTATCTGTAAGCATGACATAACACACAGAACAGGCTAACACCTGCATGCATTTTTGCCTATTAAAGTTCAGCATGAGAACCAGTTTCCCAGTGGTGAAACACCAGACTACTGCCACAAAGGGAAATTAGTGAACCTTAGCTTCTCGGCCTTTTGTGGCCTCCTCTTGACTAGTCCCCTTTCCAGGACTTCTCCAGAGCTGCCACCTTTCTGCCTATTACTCAGGATTCTGTGCTATATTGTTTGAATTTCCAAAATCTAAATATGTAGTACAAAGTATAAAGGACATTACTGTGTAAATGAGCATAGTGTGTCCTGAATTGAAGAATCCTGGGAGTTTAAGGATTCAAACCATTCTGACTTTTTTAATAACATCAACACATGGGTTCAACTCATCAGGGAATAATATCTCTCACCATGGCCTTTATTATTTAATGATGCACTCAAAGAGGCAATCTCTAAAGCATTTCTTAGACAAACAAGGGAGATGCATTACCACATTTAAAGAAGCTCTTTTGCATAGACCAAAAAGGAAACATATTTGCTGACATCACTTGGGTAGATCTGATGGTAATGCTTTATTAGTGTCTTCTTAGAAATATGTGACTTTGGTGCTAATATCACACAATATTTTGTCATCATTAACTTTTATCAGCTAGTTGTTTCAAACAGAAAACTTTACTAAGAGCAAGTGGAAGCAGTCTCAGGCAACATGTGTGGCACACAAACTACAGGTGTGTGGGCGGATCTTGTTGTTTACTTGACAGTCTTGGAAAGAGGGGCCTTCAATTGAGGAATTACTTCTGTGACATTGGCCTATGGCCTTCTTTTCTTAATATACAGTCTGGGGTGTAAATAGAGTAGTATTGAAGATAAACAGGAACCATTTCACAATAATGATTTCTGGCTTGTTTCTTTTATAGTAATGATGTTTCATTTCTCTTACATTCTAAGACAAGATTTGTATTCATCACCATACATTTTTTCTTTTTTCTTTTGCCAGAATCTGAATGTGTCTGGATAATCAGATACACTGGTTAATATATTAATGTTTATTTTTAGTTTCCTGAGATGGTTTTTGTATCAAATATAGCTCTGAGAAGGAAATGTTGTGCATCATTGGCTATTCATGTGTAGCATGAAAGATACAGAGATGATGTATTATATAAAAATTTTTATTAACTGATTCCATTGAAGATAAGTACATATTTACAATAAACAAGGGTCACATGATTTATCATATTTTATTCTGAAAACCCACACAAAACTGAACTAAAATTTTCTTAAGTATAAGTAAGGAGTCTTGAGGTAAGATAATTCTTGGTTTACCCAGTAACTCAGAAATGTTCACACTCTTTGTATTTTCTCAACATTACCATTCCATCAACATAAGTATATTGGCTTCTGATCTCATGGTGATAGTTGCAGCAGGTCTAACAGCATTCAAGCACCCTGGATGTTCTGCTAGCCTGACCTGGATTCTGAGAACATCCCTAAATCAGAGATTGACAAGGGAAAACACTGACCATGACCTTCATGATATCATTAGGAGTCACATAGCAGTGACAAAGAGTTCACCTTCCTCCAAGTAGCATGATTCACATTGCCACCCACAATATCACCAACAAAACTGAGATTCTGTTAGAGTTGAAGAAAAGAGTTCATGAGTGTTATAAAGCAAGATCATCTTTCATGATAATCAAATAGGATATTTGTTTTGGAGTTTATGTATCAACCATCATCAGATAATTACTTGGTAGAACATTTTTATTCAATTTTGTTAAAATTGGTAGATCAGTAGGTGCTAAAGGGACAATTACATCATTCTTGAAATAATTTGCCATAAGATTTAGATACTTCTAGAAACCTCATTCCTCTCCTCCCTTTTCTGTGTGTGTTCTATTCCTTCAGAGGTAACTTTCTAGAAGAACATTGCATGTGATGTTTGTGGTGTAAGCTTATCAAGAGTAATGGACACATGCTTCATAGAGCATTTCATGAAAGTTAGAAAGATTTATCAAGATATGAATGCTGCATTCATGAAAACATGTGATTCAAAAACATGGGATGTGAATTGGATCATTCCTTGTTGAGTGAGTACTCCATGAACTCAAATGCAAAGTTTGTCATCTCACCCAGAGATTGTTCAAATTATGACTCAAGAAGTAACAAAAACCTGAAGGAGTGCTCTAGGAAATGTGTTAACATAATATTTTAATCCAATCAAAAAATAGGGAACAGAGCTAAACCGAGAATTCATAAAGGAGGAATCCCTAATGGCTGAGAGACACTTGAAGAAATGCTTAGCAACCTTAATCATCAGAGAAATGCAACTCAAGACAATTCTGAGTCTTGAGTGGAGTGGATAAGACCAAAAACTCAAATGACAGCACATGCTGGTGAGGTTGTGGAGAAAGAGGAACACTCCTCCATTGCTGGTGGGAGATCAAGCTTGTACAACCACTATGGAAATCAGTCTGGCGATATCTTAGAAAACTTGGAATAGCTCTACCTCAAGACCCAACCATACCACTTCTGGGTATACATCCAAATGATTCCTCACCAAATAACAAGGAATTTATTCATCTATGTTCATAGCAGCCTTATTTGTAATAGATAGAAACTGGAAACAACCCAGATGTCCCTCAACTGAAGAATGGATTAAAAAAAACAACCCTGTGGTACATCTACACAATGAAATACTACTCAGGCATCAGAAACAACAAAATCATGTAATTTGCAGCCAAATGGATGGGACTTGAGAAGCTCATCCTGAGTGAGCTAACCCAGAGTCAGAAGGATGCACAGGGCATCTATTCACTTATGATCGGATTTTAGCCATGGAGTACAGGATAACTATACTACAGCCAATGCACCAAAGGGAACAGGAACACAGACTTTGTTACCTGTTAATGAGACACTTTTCCCTGGTGGTGCTGTCTTGTAGACCCCTAGTGTATGAGGAGGCTCTTGGCCCTCATATGACTTCTGAAATGGGGGGGGGGGAATGTTATGTAGAGACACTCCACTCCAGAGGAGTGGGATGGAAGGGATAGGAGTAGAGGGTTGGAGGGTGGGACTGGGAGGGGATGAAAGAGAGTACTGTGATGGAGATGTAACCTGAAGTAATAAAAGTAATAAATAAACAAGAATATTTGGAATTATTATTTTTATAATATTTTTAGGAATATATATATATATATATACTTGACATACTTCCCCCCTAAATTCATGTTCTGATTTTAATTTTTATTAGTATTATTATTTTTGAACCACTTAGTCCAATTGGTGCTGTCCATATGAGCATGGGTATGGGGTCCTCTTCTGTGGTATAGGAAACCTATTAGTGTACACATTCCCAGAGAAAGGCAATTCCCCACCCTCCCTCAGTAGCCATCAATTGCCAATAGATCCTCTGCTGGGGTGGGGGTGTTGGTAACTCCTCTCCCATCCCCATTGGCTAATGTTGTGCAGGTTGTGAACCACTGCTGCTATGGGTTCACATGTGCAACATTCAAGTCATGTTCAGAAGACAGGGTTACTTTAAAGTATGTTTTAAAATCTATTACAGACTATAAGAACTACAATATGGTAATATATAATATATATGTATATATACAACTTTACTAGATTGTGGATCATAAATTTGTTCTGCCAGTTATTATTCGGGGTACAAATCTCAATGAACTATTCCAGACATGGTGATACAAGCTTAATTTTGTTACTAACTCTTGAAGAAGTTTTGATTCTATTCTGGGCTTCCTCTTCCTAATTTAGGCTTGCATGTGTTTGTGCCTATGGAATTGTGTGCAAATGATTCTGTAATGTGTGGATTTCTTACTGAGATGAATGCCAGGCAAGGCTGAGGAACTGTGGTATAGTATATCCTAATCATACATCATGAGAGTGTTGCAGTTTAAATGGCTATGCATTTATTTAAGAGTTTAGGTAGCAACTGTTCAGAGTACAGTGAATTCATGCATGTCTGTGGCATGTTTAGCCACAAATGAGACATGCATATTATATCCTCTATCCAAGGCTCAGGGAATATTGCCAAAAAGGAGGCCAGAAATATTGTGAGAGCCAGACGTCAGGAGGGACCAGAGTGAAACAGTGTCTTCTGGCCATGGCAGGACACTACACTTATGAACTCACAACAGCTGTGGCTGCTTGTAGAAGACCTGCAGAGAGTCGGGTCGGTCAACATTCTAGCATGGAGGAGGAGGGACGCAAAGCTCCACCCTTAGCTGAAGAGTTATTGATAATTGATGGCTTCTCAGGCAGACAGATTAAGTTTTCTTTGAAGGTGTGGCTCTTGCTAGGTCAGCCATGCTCCAGGGATACCCAGAAGCTTAAGAACAACACAAATTGTAGCCAATGGTTATTTTAAAAAGAAGACGTGAAGTGAGAATGTGGGAAGGTGGAAATGGTTCTGAGAGAAGATAAAGTGAGGGATTGAGAGTAATTATGATTGGAATTCATTGTATGAAATTTGCAAGGAATTAATTTTAAAAATCATTGCTAAAGTCTAGGTGTATTAAACAGTGGAAAGCTACTGTATACAATTCTGTACTTGAAGTCCAAGGCCAGGGTGTCAAGCAGAGTAGAGGGCTGCTTTCTTGCTGTGTCCTTTCATGGTAAGGGGAAGAAAATATTTTTTCTGCCACTTTATACAGGTGAATCCCATCTCCATATACATTCCTGATGGTTCTGTGTAGTCCTAATTGCCTCACAATGGCTTGCCTCCAAATACAGCCTCCACATTTCAGGGATGGGATTTCAACATGTGAGTTCTGGAGACTCAAATCTCAGCCTATAGAAAATGGTAAAGGATTTTTATCAGAAAACAGAATAGTTGGATGTTGAATTTTTATTTAAAAAAGCAAAAAAAACAAAAACAAAAAACAAAAAACAACCAACCAAACAAAAAAAGCCCCAATTATCAGTCTTCTCTAATGCTCCTGAATGAGGGTAATTGAAGACTTTTCTGCTTGTGCAGAGAACTATTAAAAGGCAGTGTCCACTCACAACTACTTACTTCAGTGATTTTGGTTTTTCAAATTCTCTGAAGTTGAGGTTCTATATGAAAATTAACTGGAGTAACTGAGAGATGACTCATTCCCTTCATTCTTTGTATGAACATGAACTCACTCTCATTGACTTACTCTGTAGTTTCCATATATAATAAAGTTATAATAATAAAGCATGACTTTAATATGCTCTTCTAATTTGCTATCTTTTGAGTAAATGGTTCAGTGTGAAATTATGGATATCATTAAATGTTTCAGGAATACAACTACAGAAAAAGATATTAATAATAGAACCATTCAGAGAATGGGTGGCTTAGTTTATTTCATTCCTTAGTCATATTTTTGGTGTGTAATATTTTAGTTTTACTGGGCCAGGAGGCTGAAGATTGATGCTGTAATGTACTGAGAGAAATTGGGAACTGTCCAGGCAGCCAGTTGTCTGTCATTTCTTAGTTTTGGAAGCTGCTGGCTCTGCACTTCCTGTATAATCAGATATATTTATCCTTCTCAAGTCTGTGATGTGGCTGAAGACTAGATAGCTATAGTCTCACAGTTAAGTTTTAAGTTGTTTAGGAATTAAAGGATGTTCTAGGTCTAAGAAGATGTTTTTAAGTTGATAATGCAAGTTAGGATGGAAACTGAGTTAGGTATAGAACTTTAAACTCATTGAGATAGGTAGATAATAGAATATTAATATCATTTACCAAATATTTATGGATTGGACATTTGGAATGCATGTTATACCCTATAATTTTCACAATTTTGGCCTAATTATTCAAAAAAAGAATTATGAATTCTGGGAGAAGGGGAAGAGAGTGGGAGGGTGGGACCGAGAGAGGTGGAGGGAAGGGACTGTGGTGGAGATGTAACTTGAAGTAATAAATGAACATTTTAAAAAAAGACTTGGGGGTATTTCTCGTGAGGACCTTATTCACATCCAGTTTTAGGATACTGCATAATGATAACTGGTAAACCTTTTGGACCCTGTAAACTCATGTCCTACATGTGTGACAGCTGTAATAAGATGTGGGGCTGCAGCTTCTGCCGAGCCAGGTAGTCCATGATCTGGAAGGATCCATGTTGTTCTCTCACAGGTTGTACTTTACTGGACACCCTTGCCATCTCCTGCACCCCCATCCCTTTCTTCTGCTCCCTGTGATTTGGCAGTGAAACTGGACAGTAAGCTCTTTCCTCTCTGCTTGTCTAGAAGATCTACCTCCATGTGAAAGCCATGCTGCCCCAGAACAAGACCATTTTATTTGACCCTTAGTTTTTAAGATATATCTGAAACACATGTCTTTGGTGCTACTAAATAATTTTGAAGTCAATTCAACTCTACCGAGTTTGTGGGAACAGGGATTAAAGTTTGAAAATTTAAAACTGATTCTCAAATCTAGGAACTTCTGGGAAAATATAAATATCCTTTTATTTCTAATAAACACAATGATTTTGTACAATTTGTAAGATGGAAACAAGTGTGTCTTTTTTCTTGAAAGAGACTGAATTAGCAGTGTGCTTTAGTTGATATCTGCGATTAGTTTCAGAATTTTTACCATACCTATCATAGTTCCACTAGCATAGGTGTTTGGTATCATAATTTACAGGTTATTAAAACAGCATATATTAAAATACATACATCATATAATCTACATATGTAAGTCAAAAGTAGAGAATAGATATGATTGCCATAGGTAAACAGTTCTACCAGCTCCTGTGAAAGCCATCACTGGATTCTACAGGAGACAGTGGCTGACAGAATCTGAATGGAACAATAGTTAAACTCTGGCTCACGTCTCTGGAACTATGTGTTTCTTTAAAACAGTGTCTGCTCAACCTGGATGCTCACAAATGGATAAATGGCCATAGGTGCCATTTCCTGTGTATTTTATGTGTGGACCTGGTGGTATCTCAATAGATAAAAACTGGATCAAGAAAGGAGATATGTTTTAGTAGAATGACTTTTGCAGAAAGGTTCAGATTTGTTGCTGTGGAAAGCATAAAGGGTTTAATTAATCTACAGCTCCTAGGTTATACTCTTTAAGATTTGAGTTTTACAGAAGTCTCAAAAAATAAAAAAAAAACAAAACAAACAAACAAACCCAAGGGCCATCAGTATTTTGTTACATTCTTGACAATACTGTTCAGTTCCTGGTAGCTTTTCTCCCCCCACTTTCATAGATACCAAACTCAAAGCACATCTTCTGGCTAAGTGTCCTTTCTCTGCATTTAAAGGCATCTCAGTAAAATCCACATTGTTTTGGTTTTATTTTTGGTACAATTGTTGGCTCTGGAAAGGTCTTTTTATAAAATAGATATAAACAAATCAAGGCAGAGATCAAATTTTATTGCAGTTATGAGAGCTTGGCAGACCAGACACTCAGGCTGACAGGATTGAGAACCATTTGCTTACTAGGAAGAAGTCAGGGAGCCCCCTCCTCCTCCTCTCTCTTTTCTTTCTTTTTAAAAGCTGAAAGAACTGTTGAAAATGAAAATGCTTTCCAAGAATAACTCAGGTGCACAGCTCTGTGAAGAGAGCAAACAAACCTTGTTGTTTATTGACAGTGCTGTACTGACAAAGAATAGACAGGATATATGCCTGATATCTACAAGAGAATCAGTTTCGTGAGTCAAAAACAACTATTTCATGCTTTTAAAAGCTGTTGACTCCAAAGTTCTCACTGTGGACTGTAGAATTAGGAATACATTTGCCAGGGAACTGTAGGTGGGATAGTTTCTTATATGTTTTCCTGTCTTAAATATCAGGGGATGATCGTTTAATCATTTTATATATTCTGCATTCTTATGAATAATTGATGCTTCTTGCTCTTTTCAAACTTGTATAGATTTTTGTGAGAGTGTGAGAGAGAAAAGAACCAATGGTACATGCTTAAGTATGAGTGTTGGACTTTTTTATTCTGACTTAAAGAAACCACACACATCTAAGCATCCAAACTCAGTCTCCAGAGTAGGAATTTTGTCACTTTCAAAGCCTGTTTTCCCCAAACCAGCCTTACTTGTGCCCTCTAGTGGTAGAAGCATGAATGTGTGCAGTAAGCTAGAAAACACTGACCAACACCCCTAAATCCCCATTTTGGTCCATAATGATTCAGCATTCATGTACCTAAATAATAATGTCAGCTATGAGTACCTGCAGAGATAAAGTGTATATAATTTAGCTCAGCATACTTTCCAAATGCATTGGACTTTCTGGTGAAAATGAATTTTGACTCCTGTGCAGCTAAAGTTCTTATAAAGCAGAGGTATGTATTTTTATGATTTTAATGGCCCATTTGTCCAGAAATTTTCTGATTATCTTTGAGGAAAATATTTACATTTTCTACAAATGTGATTTCTCTTCTCCAAATCAGTTTTATGAAAACTCTTAAATTGCTTCTGTCAGTCAACAAACCATTTACTTTTATTTGAGGAGTCTCATTACAAAGCTGCATGGAATAATTTTTTGTTGTTGTTGACTTTTTTTGTTTGGTTCTATCCTGGGTCCCTGGAATTTCCAGTCTCTGCTTCCTGGCCACCCAGGCAGTGTCTGGTACAGGCTCCATCTCGTGACTTGGACATCAAGTTGGACCAGCCATTGGTTGGCCACTCCCACATGTTCTACACCACCATGACCCTAGCGCACCTTACAGCCAGGACGACTTTTAGGTCAAAGGTTTTGTAGCTGGGTTGATGCCTCTGTCCCAACACTGGAAGCCTTGCCTGGTTATACACTCATAGATGGGTGTCTAGTCCAATCATCGGAGAGGCTTCATCCAACAACCAATAGACACACAATCAAACATGAGACAGAACTTGGGGACAAACTAGGAGGGGTCAAGGACACCAGGAGAGCAAGACTCACAAAATTAACTAACCAGGGCTCACAGGGCTCAGAGACTGAAGTAGCAACCATGAAGCCTGTATGGGTCTGAGCTAGGTTCTCTGCATATATGTTATGGTTGTGTCATTTGAAGTTCTTGTAGGACACCTAACAGTGGGAGTGGACAGTGTCTCTGACCCCTTTGTCTGTTTTTTGGGACTGTTTTCCTCCTACTGGGTTGACTCATCCAGCCTTGATTGAGGGTTTGTGCTCAGGATAGTATCTTGTTAGATCATGTTCAGTGGATAGCTTTGTGAGGCCTGTTCTTTTCTGAAGGAAAATAGAGGAACAGTGGATCTAGGGTTTGGGGAGGTGCGGGGTAGCTAGAAGGAGTGGAGGGAGGGAAAACTGCAGTTGGGGTATAATATATGAGTGAAGAATAAATAAAAAAATAATAATAATTTGCTAGAACAAAACAAAATAAAACCACCACAACCAACAAAAAAGCTGCATGTAATTGAATAGTATCTCTTTCAACACAGCAGGAATTACTTCTGATAGAAACAGTCCCAGGATTAGCAGATCTTGTCCTCAAGGCCACACTAGACACCGCCTAGCTTGGTACCTAGAATTTTCTCCCTCCTAAAGCAGCCACTGCGTACACTGGTCACATCTATTTTCTCGTATGGCCAAAGCTAACTGGGCTGAGAATGGACTCCTTATCTAAAACAGAGACAACAGAATGTTCCTTTGGCATTTTTTAAATTGAAGCTGAGAAAGAAAATAATCTATTGTAAATATAGCAGTCCTTGGTCTCTGTCTCCCTCAGCTCCATCTCCTTCTCTCCCTCCCTCCCTCCATTTTTGTGCAGCTACTGGTGTTCACTGCTGATAATTATAAGATGTGTGACATCAATAATGGAAGATAATTTTGGTCACCTTTGTCAGTTTGCCTTGTGTTTGTGCTGACGTTGTTTAAACCATGAACAGATTTAGAGAACCAATACACTCTGAGATTGCTTAGGCTCATTTGATTTTGAATATTTTTAGCCAAACAAAATTAATGCAAAAATATTTCATGCTGTGATATTCATTACTGTGAAATCTTTTCACAGCCCAATTCGTAGGTAGAACACTATCAGAGAAGCAATGTAGGGCACCTGCTAACATGGTAGGTGGTTCATCTCACATAATTGTGACCTCTTTTATCTCCTTTCTGACGAGTTCTTAAGCTTAGTTTCTTCTATTTCATTCCTATTTAGAAGTATCATCTCATTACTTATGTAGCTTGTTTTATTTTGTTTTCTCATTCTCTTTTATGGGAACCAGGTAATGTTAAACCACAAAGGAGCCAGAGGATACCCAAAATATTGCATTAACACGTTCCAACCGATTTCCAACTCTTTGTCTAAAACTGTGAAAAGATAAAAGTGTCTTTTTCTGTAGTGATTTTGAAATGAAAGCAGGGGAGATAAATAAAGACATCTTACAAGGGGGACACACACTTTCTTTTCTCTGAAATGACACAACATCAAAAATGGGTACAGAAGTCACTTAATCAGCATTGGTGAAATGTACCAGAGAAATCAGTTAACATAGGCAGAAGGAATAGCTCTCTAGATAAGGATACTTGTTGCTCTTGCAGGAGATCTGGGTTCAACAGCATCCTCAAGGTGGCCGGCAACTGTCTGTAACTCCACTTCCAGGGGATCCCATGTCTTCTTCTGACTTCTCCAGCACCAGGCACATATGCAGTGCACATATGTGCATGCAGGAGAAACACTTACAGATATAAAAAGTTACCATTTATTATCTAGCATATGCCAGATGTAGAAAGTCATTTAGTTTATATCAAGTTTTCTATCTCCAATATAAATGAACAAAGTTTAAGAGCTTGTAAAAGACCACACAGTTAATAAAAAGCAGTTACACTAAGAATATCTGGTTTTCTCCCCATTTTCCATCAAAGTGCCAACTATGGATAAGAGATAACTTTGAGTGGTCTCAAGGACTTTGACCAAAAGCTACAGCCATGAACTATATGATATTTCTGAGTTGTTCATAATGAGTGTTGTGTGAAACTTTCATCCACCACATTCAGTAAAGCAGAATGAAGCACAATAAAAATTTGTCATATGTTAGACACAGTTGGAGACGTGTCATGATTTTCTGTCTTGGTTTATGGCAGGCTGGAGGTGACAATATTTAATGACTGAATGAATGAATGAATGAGCTTTCACAATGTTTCCATTCTGACCATCAACTGCTGAAAACTTTTTGAAACAAAAACTTCAAGTCTTCTGTGTCTCCTGGTATAGATCATTATTGTATGATATCCCATCTTCTGCTCTTCTCCCTCTGACTGTACAATTAAGGACTTGTTCTAGGTCCTTCTACTAAATCTATCTCTTTTTTTATCTTTGGCAGTAATCAAAACCCCACCTATGCGGAGTCATCTTGACATAAGACATTGAAAGGACTAACGTAACCGATCTTTTAAATTATTATTTAACACTTATTTATTTATTACTAAATTCACTTATAACAAACACCAACAATTTCTTAACTATCAATCCTATAAATTCCTACAACCCCTTTAACCTATCCACTAAACCGATTGATAATTATTTTTCTAACCTTTAAGAATGATACAGTCTCTGGGGCAGGTCCTCAGTCGTCAGGAACACAATCTTTGTTGTAGATTCTTTAACGCACTTAGCAGTCCTTTTTCTGGATCTCTCAGATGCAGGTTCGTCAGGGTAATTTGGTTATTGCAGTCTCACCTTAAATAAGGCTTCATGCTTTCTTCTCTGTGAGAGACCCCAGCCGTCTGCAGGCCAACTTACTTCTTTTGAATCAGGAACTCAGCTGCTCTGCCTCAGTCCTTAAAGCCAGGCACAGTTTCCCCTAGGCCACTGTTCGGACAGATCAAACCCCTCCAGGCAAAAGCTGAGCCACAGGGTCCAGTCCTTGGCCTTTTGGTGTCTTGCTCAGGCTTTCTTTGCCCACCGGCTTCTTTCTGCTTCAGGGAGAGAGCTGGCCATCAATGGCCAGCCCTTTTTTCAGCAGGACTCTTGGAGCTCTCTAGCATCAGGGGCCTCTTCTCTTCTGGGCTCCATGCACTGTCCTTAAATAGGAGGAACTCTGTTTCAGCTTAATTTGGGCTCCGCCCACTTAGCAGCTGAAAACAATGTCAGGCCAGATACTTTGTTTCTTCAAGTCTATTGAGTCTTTCCTGTTTTTCCTGACTTCAACCTTGTTTTTCAGTCTATTAAGTCTTTCCTGTTTTTGCTGACTTCATGCTGATAATGCTCTTCATGCCCCGAATTAAGAGACAGTATCAGAAACTCCTATATATTTTCTAAATCTAATTTATCTAACCCCTACAGACTAACTTCCCTGAATTAACGATCATGGGAAATCAATACTTTCCTAACACTTTGCACATTTTATTTCTATTTTTAAAGTCCACCTTGACAGTTAGGTGATATTTCCACTTCACAGATGAGGAAACTAATACTCAAAGGAGTTAAGATCATTCAGACTCCTCCAAACTCCATTGTGAAAGAACTAAGACTCACATTAGGTCCACTGAACATGGGTATTATTTGCTTGAAATTTTGCTTTTAAAAAGGCCACAAAAACACACAGATACATTGCACAGATGCAATACACAGCCTGAATGTCAAAGGAATTCTATACATTGGGGCCATAAGAAGTATGACTTTCATCTTATAGTGTGCATAGCTGTCAATAATTTAGAAATAAATGGTACTCAGGAAAAAAATCATAGGACCCAGTATCTACATAGTGAGAATGAGTAGAGTGAACAGTTGATTCACTGTGTAGAAGATAATGACAACTACTCATTGAGCAAACTGCTAACCACTTAGGAATAGCTTTCATGTTGTAAAATAATTGTTTAGTTTGTGAGAATAAGTGATTATTACATTCATGACCAGAGAACAGTAACTACTTCTTAGGAACAAACGACATCTATTTCTACTATCCTGTTCAGTGTTCTGAAGGACTGGTTCAGGTTTGAGACATTGTAGAATTTTTCCCACAATGTCAGACATTTCTGGAGACCACCACCACGGCTGTCACTCTAGACTTTGACAGCAGGCATCCAACTCTGCTCTGTGCTTTCTGTGGAAACGAGGACCCTGTCCTTGTCCTCACATCACAATAGACAATGAGAAGCTTCAGCAGACGCTAACGATAGTGTGGCAGAGGACCACAGAGGGAATAACATGCAGTTTTATTTGGCTTTTCCCCTCACCTTACACCTTAACTTTATCTGGACATCCCAGTGTGCTATGAAGTCCAGGTCAAACTAAAATTCCAAGGCTAAGACAAGGGTTCTCTCTCCTTTCTCCTTAAACTAAGGCCACTCCCCTATGTTAGCATCTCCTATCACAGGGATCATGTCTTTCAGGGTTTGCAATGGAACCATCAAAACATAACCCACTTGTCTAATGGCCCTCAGACAATGACACAATAGAGGAGTATCATGTATGTATTCCATAAGATTGTGTAATCATTCATAACCAATATGTCCAAAATCAAGTTTGTAGTTTCTCATTGTCAGTTGTGATATAAGAATTAGAAAGAATCTATGTTTCCATGGGCAGCACAGTGCAGATCTGTATGTCTGCTGCCCAGCATTACAGACACAGCAGTACGCATGAGGGTTCTCAGGGATAATTGGGTATGTGGGTGTACTCCACCTGAAAGGCAGAGATATATAATTTCTGTATATTGATTTATTAAACCTAGACTTTCAGAATTGAGGAGCTATAAGTAATTATGCTGAAACTGAGGTGTGTGCTTTATCATACATCTCTGGTATATTAACATTGAGTAAGTACCTTGGCTTGCAACAAGCTTAGGTTCATAATTTTCCATTGGTGTCTCTTTTAGATTTAAAATATTGGTTTCTCATTATTTAAAGACACAGCAGATATGCAGCTAAATGCCTTGGTTGGTTCTTATTTGAGTATTAATGAAGATTCCAGCTTTGCTGTGTATAGGCAAATTGTCTCCAGTTACTCATTTTACTCAGCAATCTTTGTTTATCCAGAGTACATCTCCAAAGGATAACTAATTTTGTAGAGACAGAAAACACTGTTTTCATAGATTTTGGCTTCTAACCTTTGTCAGTTATCCCAATGTGGTTCCTGGGGATGACTGAAGAAGGGTGCCTGCAGTATAATTACACTGTGGACATTGGGGAAGGGTAAAAAATGTCTAGCAGAAAGCAAGTGCTGAAGGGGCATGTGAGTATGTAGCAAACAGTACGTCAATGAGCACTGAGGCCGTATTAGCCCCCAAATTGGACATACTTCAGAAGTGACCTCGTTGCTGTTTCTAAATTATAATGGGAAGTGTGACCTGGTTTCAGATTCTTGTCATTGTTAGAAATTTTGTTAAGTGTTGACTATACTGATGCAGCATTCCAGAGTTTATCCTTTCTTTTCTTATTTTTAATGAAGAAAACTAATTTATTTAAGATATTAAGAGTCAATTTACAAGTAACTTCTGAGGATAAAGTTATAATTTAGGTATTTCAGTCCCAGTAGCAGGCTACCGTCATTAAACACTATGCACTAGGACATTTGCGTTACCTTCTTAAACATCATCTCTCTTTCATAACAGTGGTAATAATACCTTTATGTTCAATTAATTGTGAGACTTATATGAGATAGTATGAATTCTGAAAAAAAAAAAGCACATTACTTGCCATGCAGCATGGAAAAAATGTTGCCTGGCCTTTTTATTATGACAACTAAATAAAGTGAGAAGAACTGTACTTTTTGTCTCCTTGTTGAGTACTTTTTTGTTGTTTTTGTCTCACTAAGTTGCCCAGGTGGGCCTGCATATATAGCCCACGCTACCCTTGAGCCTCTCACCTGCCCTGCTCTAGCTTCATAACTGATGAGAGAACAAATGTGTACCACCACATCTCAGTTTATTTTATTTTCATTTTTTTCCATACTACTGGTTTTCTTTTCTTAGAAGTGCATTTCTGGTCCACTAAGGGGACATGGCAAACAGGGAGAGAAGGACTGGCTCTCACCCTCTCTCTGGGTGTGTGTAATAATCCACATGTCTGAGCTAGTTGAGATCATAGATATGGGGATAGGTGCTATCCATAAGTGGTAAACATTCATGTTAGCATGAATTGCATTTGCTTTGGATTATATCATGCATTGAAGCCTGTAAAATTATTTTATAGGGGCATTTTAAATTATAGTTTATTTATTTAATTTGTGGGCTGCTTTACGGCCATGTATACTGCCTGGGTTGGTCCTAGCAGAACTAGGTTTTTTGTTTGTTTTTTAAAGAAGACCACTCTGATAGCTACTGTGCTCTTTGCAGTTAAACTCTTTTGAACAGGGAGCCCATTTAAAAACGAACACTGTGCATGGGTGTGTAGGACCTTATTATCTTTTAAGTAGATATTGTTTTGTTTTTGCTAATATGGGGACAGAATCTGTGAGTTTCAGCTTGTAAGAACATCACCTCATGTCAGCTTCTAGCTTTGCCATTTAAGGATGATTTGTATTTTGGTAGTCTGTGCCTCAGTTTCCTCACCTATGTAATAAATATTATGATGGTAATAATACTATCTCCTTCACAAAGTGGTTATGAGGATTATGTGACTTAAAACTTATATAATATTTAAACCAGAGCTTAATATGTATTAAATATATGGTAAATATATGGTTTTGTATTCCAGATATGAATGATTTATTGTTGCTAGGTATAGAATAACATATAGGCCAGTAAGATGTCTCATTGGGTGAAGTTGCTTACCACTACACCTGAGATCTGAGTTCCATCTTCAGGAGGCACTTGGTGGAAGGAGAGTTGTCCTCTGACCTCCATATGTATGCATCTCTCTGCCTCTGTTTGTCTCTCTGCCTCTCCTTCTCAATAAATCTTTTTTTTTAAAGACATAATGGTTGAATTTAAAAGACTACCATTGTCTAAAGAGTTCTGGGTAGGACATATTTTCTGTTTTGAAATCTTGCTTCTTCTCATTAAAATATTCTCCATCTCTTCAAAACAGACAAATTGAGACATCTGAAGTATGTAAGGATGCATAGGCATATTTCAATTTAACTGGAATTAAGTTTGAAGTTCCATGTGTGGACAAATCTATTTATAGGCAGTCTTCCAAATATCATACACTGGGTTCCAGAGCTCTCATCCAAAGTCCTGGTTCTTGCTCATTTTTAACTCTTTGCACGTTAGTTTTAACAGAAACCTAATTTCATTCATTTATAATGATGCACCAGAACTTATCCAGATGACATTTTTAATACCACCTTTACTGCATGTGGCATTTGCTGGTGTGGGGTGGAGTTTAAATGCTGTGGGCTTCTGTCCACTACAAAGAAACTTGGCTTTGCCTAAGTGATGATTGTATCTCAGCTGGATCAGAGGGAAATGTCAGGCTCATTAAGAAAAATGACATATTTTTCTAATGTGTGTGTGTAGAGACAGCTTCCAGGAATTGTCTCCCGTGATTTGGTAGTTTAAAGAAAAGAGCCTACAGGGTGATAAGTATGGGTCTAATTTCATTCTTTTACATGTCGACATCCACTTGGACCAGCACCATTTGTTGAAGATGCTGTCCTTTTTCGATTGTACGGTTTTAGCTTCTTTGTCAAAAATTAAGTGACCATAGGTGTGTGGGTTCATTTCTGGGTCTTCAATTTGATTCCATTGGTCTGTTTCTATACCAGTACCATGCTGATTTTATTACTAGTGCTCTGTAGTACAGCTTGAAATCTGGGATGGTGAAACCTCCAGATTTTTTTTTTTTTTTAATTGTACAGGGTTGATTTAGCTATTCTGTTTTTTTTTTTGTTATTCCATATGAAGTTGAGAATTGCTTTTTCCAGGTCTATAAATAATTGTGGTATAGGGAGTTAGATTAATATAAATTAGATTTAGTTAATGTCTAGGGGTTTCTTCTTAATTCGGAGCATGACTCTATGGTGCATTGTCCAGTTATTAAGCATTTGCTTGACAAAGCCTGAATGGATACCATAAGACACAATACACTCTTTGAATCATTTCAGATCCAACATATCAATTGGATACCATGTTAATCCTGGATTGGGTTGACCTTCATTAATACCACCAGGCCTATTTTGATAAATTACTGGAAAAGCTAATGGTACCTGTGGAGTACCAGGCGTCTCCTCTGGGGGCGCACTTGGTTTCACACCATTACTTGCCTGATCTTCTGCCTTTGCTGTTTCATGTAATGGCTTTGGAGACCTAGATAGGAAAGTACGAGGTGCAGGACGGGGCCGTACTATGCATTGCAACTCCTCCTGTTTCCCTGTTTCAACCATTGGCAAGTTGTCAGTTGCAGCTACCATCTTTGGCAAATTTTTCCTCAGCTTCTCAATCTGCATTTGCAAACTTTCTAATTGTGAGGCTGACTTCTTTATGATAAGCCTATAAAAGAGGAAAAGGCAAACAACATAAAACATCCAGTCTGACTGGAAAATAGGACAGAATTCAGCAGCAAACATTGCCATTTTGTCAATCACCAGTTCCATAGTTTCAAAATTTGCAGTTTCCTCTACAGTTTTGAAAGCCAAGTTACCCATAATGCCTTACCATGTTGGGCGCCACCTGTAACCAAACTTTCCAAAATTATTCAATACTTATTTATTAACAATATTCACTTATAAAAATACCAACAATTTCTTAAATATTAACCCTACAAATTCCTACAACCCCTATGACCTAACCACTAAACCTATTGATAACTATTACAACTATTCTCATAACCTTTTAGAAGGATACAGTCTCTGGGGCAGGTCCTCAGTCGTCAGGAACACAGTCTCTGTGGTAGACTCTTTAATGCACTTAGCAGTCTTTATTCTGGAATATCTCAGACGTAGATTCGCCAGGGTAAATTAGCTATGGCGGTTTCACCTTAAATAAGGCTTGAGGCTTTCTTCTGTCTGGGAGATCTCAGCCATCTGTAGGCCAACTTATTTCCTTCGTATCAGCAACTCTGCTGCTCTGTCTCAGCCTTTAAAGCTGGCCACAGTTTCATTTATGCCACTGTTCGGACAGGTCAAACCCCTCTAGGCAAAAGCTGAGCCACAGGGTTTAGTCCTTGGCCTTTTGCTGTCTTGCGGAGGCTTTCTCTGCTCACCAGCTTCTTTCTGCCTCAGGGAGATCCAGCTATCAGATCACCAGCACTTTCTCCATCAGACAATACAAACTACTCATTGTCCTTTCTAGTGTGAGGACTCGCTAGCATGGGAGCTCTCTAGCACAGGGCCCCCTTGGCTCCATTCACTTGTCCTTAAAAAGGATCTCTCCTTGTTCCACCTGCTTCAGCTAAATTTGGGCTCTGCCCCCTTAAACAATGCCAGGCCAAATACCTTGTTTTTTAGTCCATTAAGTCTTTCCTGTTTTACCTGGCTTCACTCTTGTTTTTTTTTTTTTTTCTTTTTTTTTAAATAATTTATTTTTTATTTCTTCAAGTTACATCTCAATCACAATCCCCTCCCTACTCCCCCCTCCAGTCCCACCCTTCCACCCTCCTCCCCCTCAACCCCCCCATCCTCTTCCCTTCCTTTTTTTTTTTTTTAGTTTAAGGTATTTCTTTTTTCCCCCCAACAGCTCTCCCTTTCAGTTCAAAAAATGGTTCTTTTTCTTATAACTATAAATACAATACAAAACAACAGAAATAAATAGGCCACAATAGTTCTATACCTAACTCAGCTTTCATACTAACTTGCCTCATAATTTTAAAAATATCTTCTTAGATCCAGAACACCCTCTTGATTCCTAAACAACTCAAAATTTACTATGAGACTCTAGCTATCTATTCTTCAACCACCTCAGAGACCTAAGAGGGATAAATATATCTGATTATATAGGAAGTGCAGGGCCTGCAGCTTCCAAAACTAAAAAATGACATACCAGTGGATGCCTGGACAGTTCCCATTTTCTCTCCATACATTACAGCATCAATCTTCAGCCATTTGGCCCCATTTCTCTGACAGACTTTGGTTGTAGAGCAGGAATTATGAAGGACTTACCTACCCTGTCTTGGCAGAGCTAGGCTGTCAACTTATCTGCTTCCAAGTTTTGTCCTTTTTGGACAGAAGTCTGTCTACAGTTGAAGCAAGGGGTTTTTCTTGCCAAGAGAACGGCTTACCACCAATTCAATCATCTCCCACTGGAGATTCTTCGATGCTCATCTTCTACTTGGAGTAGAATAGGGGGTGCTGTCAGGAGCTGACATGTCTCGATATCAAAAAATCTTAAGTTAAGAAAACATCTTTGAATGCCATATTCTGCAGATCTCTTGAGGTTTTTGAAGATGCCCTATCTATCTCTTATATTTAGATAAGCAAATATTGCTTGTCTCTTAGCAATTTGATTTCTGAGTAGCTTAGAAAATAACTGTGATAGACTGTCATAGTAACTAACAAAATGACACGTTTTCATGACTATTAGTTTCCGTTTCTTAATTATCCTAAACAGTTTATGTCGGTTGGTAGCGAGAGGTCAAAACTTGACATTTCATTTTTAAGTATTACTACAAACAATACCTTTAAGAAGCGTTACCCTTAATTTTGTGTCAATATACAAAGATCAATACCAATGTGACCAAATATAATCTTAATTTTGTATCAATATACAAAGATCAATACTGATGTAGAGCAATACAATCTTAATTTTACATTAATATACAAGGGTCAATACCATTGTGGCCAAATATAATCTTAATTTTGTATCAATATACAAAGATCAATACCGATGTAGCCCTATACAATCTTAATTTTGCATTAATATACAATGATCAATACCAATTTAGCCAAATATAATATTAATAATAAAAATACAATATAAAATTTTCAAACTACAGTTTACCTTACTGGCATGAAAGGAAAATGGCCTTAATTTCAGATTAGAATGTTAGACTGCAGGTGGCTACAGAGGTTACACAAACTTGATAGCAGCTTAAAAGTTTTTTTGTTTTGTTTTTTCTTTTTGTAGAGGTATAGGCTATTTCCATGGTTTGGCATTAAAAAGTAGGTAACAGGTTTAAAACACTGTAAATAAATTAAAGGTGACAGCTGTTCAACCTGGTTTTACAAACCTTCAAGAGTTGAAAAAACTTAGAGCTAAGTTAAAATAATGCATGGGGTTAGCCCATGCCGTTACCTCCAGTAGAGACAGAGGATCACTATAGAGTTAGTTGTCTTATAAATTCTAGAGTTACAAGAAACAGGGTGGTGATGGTGCACACCCTTAGTCACATCATTGGGGAAGAATACACCCTTAATCCCAACACACTAGAGACAGAAACAGGCAGATCTCAGAGCTCAAGGCCACCTGATACAAAACAAGCTCTAAACAGAGAAAAACTTTGATCCAGGAGTGGAGGAGCACATCTTTAATCCCATCAGTTGGGAACCACATGTCTTTGATCCAAAAACTGAGAATGCAGAGACAGGCACATAGGATTTGGAAAGATTTAAGTTTAAAAGCTACTTATAAAAGGCAGGCTGCAATTCAAACAAATTGTCCTTTGAGATCTCAAAATATATACAGTAAAGGTTTGTTTAGCTCCAAAATATCAAAATAATTTCTTCTTTAATCCGGATTGAAAGGTAATACTTTATATATTATCAAAAAAAAAAACCAAATTTGCTCCAGGAAAAATATTACCTGACCCCCCCAAAAAAAGGTAATTGTCCCAGAGTTAGGATTAGGGCAGGGCTCTGTTCTTAACTTTCCAGGAGATTTAAAGCATCTATTCAAGGAATCCAGGGACAACTGGACAATGGAAACCTCAGCAGAAAACAGATCAGACACCAAAGAAGACGAGTGGCCCAGATGATCCAGCCTTGCAGACTTCTTCAATAGCAGTTTCCTCAAAAGTCTACAGCCACAACAACTCAAAATCACTAAGATCGTTCAGCTCCACAGACTACTCCAGCCAGATCTTCAGTAAAGCTCTGAAGATCAGCTTCTGTCTATGAACTTCTTAGGACATCTAAAAAGCTGAGCACAAAGGGACTGAACATCAAATGATTCTATTAACATTTTTAACCATTTTTCCATTCTTATTTGGGCCCCAAACAGGGTTACTATGTCCCAAATCAGCAGGAAGTCATTTTAAGAGAACAACGTCCCATCCCCAGAAGGTGGGGAGGGTGTTCTCCCCCTTTGGTTATTTGATAGATAATAGAAAATTTTGTTATTTAGGGGAAAAGACTACAAGCTGTTAAATGGTCTTGTTAAATGGGTTTTGGAGGTTAGACCCAGGGACTTCTCTCTTTTGCTTTTCTGTATCCTCCTTTCTCTCCTATATAGGAGTGAACAGACTTGAGAAAAATGGGACATAGACATAGTATAGGAAAGATCAAGAAAAAAGGACAGATTATTGAATATAGCCTTATACCTTTGTACACTCTTGTTTTTTAGTCCACTAAATCTTTCCTTGTTTCCTTGTTTTTAGTCCACGAGCTGATAAGCTAATTGGTTACAGCCAAGTTGATCTTCAGGCCCTGAATTAAAAGACTGTATCAGAAACCCCTAGATGTTTACTAAATCTAATTTATATTAATGTAATTCCCTACATTGTGTTGACATTTTGATAGGAATTGCATTGAATTTGTATATTGCTTTTGGCAGGATGGTCATTCTTATTATGCTGATCCTACCTGTCCATGAGCATGGGAGATCTTTCCATCTTCTGATGGCCTCTTCAATTTCCTTCTTCAAGGGCTTGAAGTTCTTTTCATACAGGCCTTTCACTTGGTTGGTTAGAGTTACCCCCAGGTATTTTATGTTTTTTATGGCTACTGTGAAGGGAGTTGTGTTAAAAAAATATATAGCCTCTGCCTCCCGAGTGCCGGGCATGGTGGCGCACACCTTTAATCCCAGCACTCGGGAGGCAGAGGCAGGGTTTCTCTGTGTAACAGCTCTGGCTGTGGGAGGCATGCAGTTTGCAAGTTCTTCCCCAACCTAACTCTGGGTCATTACATTGGTTAACAGAATATATCTCTTTTTTTTCCTGTGGTTCCATTGTTTCTCTAAATTCTTTCTCAGCCCATTTATTTGTTGTATAAAGAAGGGCTTCTGATTTTTTAAAATTAATTTTTTATCCAGCCACCTTGCTGAAGGTATTTATCAGCTGTAAGAGTTCTCTGGTGGAATTTTTGGGGTCACTTATGTATACTATCATATCATCTGCAAATAGGGATAAATTGACTTCTTCATTTCAAATTTGTATCCCCTGGATCTCCTTTAGCTGTCTTATTGCTCTAGCATAAACTTCAAGTACTTATCACCTTGTACAAAACTTAAGTCCAAGTGGATCAAAGACCTTAACATAAGGCCGTTCACACTAAATATATTAGAAGACAAAGTGGGGAAAACCCTCAAAGTCATCAGCACAGATGAAAACTTCCTGAACAGAACACCGACAGCTCAGGGTCTAAGACCAAAAATCAATAAATGGGACCTCATGAAACTGAAAAGATTCTGTAAGGCAAAAGACACTGTCATTTGAACAAAATGACAACCTACAGATTGGGAAAAAATCTTTATCAACCCCACATCTGACAGAGGGCTAATATCCAAAATTTACAAAGAACTCAAGAAATAAAATGCCAAGAAACCAAATAATCCAATAAAAAAAAAAATGGGGAACAGAGCTAAACAGAGAATTCACAAAGGAGGAATCCCTAATGGCTGAGAGACACTTGAAGAAATGCTCAACATCCTTAATCATCAGAGAAATGCAACTCAAGATGACTCTAAGATTCCATCTCACACCTGTCAGAATGGCTAAGATCAAAAGCTCAAATGACAGCACATGCTGGCGAGGGTGTGGAGAAAGGGGAACTGTCCTCCATTGCTGGTGGGAGTACAGGCTTGTGCAACCACTATGGAGGTCAGTCTGGTGATATCTTAGAAAACTTGGAATAACTCTACCTCAAGACCCAGGCATACCACTTCTGGGTATACATCCTAATGATTCCTCATCAAACCACAAGGAAGTTTCCTCATCTATGTTCATAGCAGCCTTATTTGTAATAGCTAGAAACTGGAAACAACCCAGATGTCCCTCAACCGAGGAATGGATTAAAGAATCTGTGGTACATCTACACAATGGAATACTACTCAGCCATCAGAAACAATGAAATCATGCAATTTGCAGCCAAATGGATGGAACTAGAAAAACTTATTCTGAGTGAGCTAACCCAGACTCAGAAGGATGCACATGGCATCTATTCACTTATAGTCGAATTTTAGCCATATAGTACAGGATACCTATACTACAATCAACGCACCAAAGGGAACAGGAACATAGACTTTGTTTCCTGTCCATGAGACACTTTGCCCTAGTGGTGCTGCCTTGTAGGCCCCCAGTGTATGAGGAGGCTCTTGGCCCTCAAATGACTGCTGAACTGGGGTGGGGCACTGTTACTCTGAAGGAGTGGGGTGGAAGGGCATAGGGAGTAGACGGTGGGAGGGCAGGATTGGAAGGGGTGGAAAGAGGACACCTTGATGGAGTTGTAACCTGAAGTAATAAATAAATATCTTTTTAAAAGAAAAGAGCCTAATGATACCTTTAAGTAGTTTTTTCTTAAAATCTAGAGAATCATCACTAAAGTGTATACTAATGGATAACTTTGTTAAATTTAAATACAAATCTTGATTTAGACACTTTTTAAACAAATGATCAAAAAATAGTTTTGAACTTCTCTAGTTCAATATGCCGTTTCACCTGTCTTAATTGATGTTCTGCCCCAACAGCCTCTTAAGCCAGATTGTCACTATGAGAAAAACTCTTTGTCAATTTGCTGTGTGGATTATTCCCTCCATTTCTATGTGAAGATGACTAAGATCATTAAGTTTATTGTGTGCAAAGATCTAAGCCCTAATATACTAAAAAGTATCTGATACTCATAACTGTTTTTACCAATAACACCCATGCAATTTTCATGTTTACTTGTGTGAGTGAGGCTGGATGCCAATCGTAGCGTTGAGGTGTCCATGGACTAACTTCTTCTAATACAGGTTGGGGGCAGAAATATTCCTGCTCTGTCCTCTTAAGCACATTGAGGAAGTGCTATCATATCTGGTCAGGAAATGTAGCCTGAGCATCTAAGCATTAGGAGAAGAATATACTCCACTTGTAGTCTATATCGCACAAAACCTTAAAAAACAAATTTTAAAAAGAAAAACTAATGAGGCACAAAAGATAGGGTTGAAGTCATTCAGATCCCTGCTAAATCTTGTTCTCTATCAGGAACTGTGACCTTCTTTAAAATCCATGGAACCTGAATTTTTGTTGTTTTTACTGTTTAGGGATCAATGTCTCAGCCTACCAAGGCATATGCATGATATATGCCTCTTAATGTAATGCATCCGTGTAAGAGGAGGATACATTACAAAGTAAATGGAAACTCTTGTAACTTATTGCTTTGGATTTTTGTTCCAGATATTTGCTGAATTTATATGTTTTTATAAGAAATACATCAAAAGAGGTAAAATGCAGCAGTTTTAGCAGAGTATCCACTGATGAACCACCCACTGCTCTCTCCCTGCACACAGACTAGGATCCTAACTAGTTGTATGACAAATAGAAGCCAAAGCATTCTTTTAAGATGTGCCAATGAAGCTGTTCACTAAGCAGTGAATAACCCTTGCTTAAGTGAGTTGTTAGTTAAGGGCTAACTGATCAAAAACGCTAGAGCTGAATGGACTTGATTTTCATCTGACTGTGTTATTACATATGGCAATGAGTGTTTTCCATATTCTTAGGAAATGATACTTTCTCAGTCTCCATGTGTAAATACCTTTTGCTTCAAGTATTATTTCTTATAGGAGATATTTTATTATATATAGTCTTTTATAAAATACATATATACGAATCATCTAGGTCTGTATGTCATATATTTGCCATATAGATAATACATGTGCTGTACACATGTCTGTCTGTGTGTGTGTGTGTGTGTATACATATATATACACAGACAAACGAGCACACATTATAAAGAACTGCTGCAACATCATCTGAATGACAGCCCATTCCAATGAGACTTTTGAAAGGATAATTTTATCTTTTTTTCTTACAATACAAGCAACCGCATTCATGCTTAATTAAGAGAAACAACTCTGACTTGGTCATATTATTCTGTTTATGTAAATTATGATCACAGAGCTATTTGAAATAGCTTTCTATATCAAATGCAGCACAGACATAAAATCACAAGAGTAAAAATATTTTAGAATAACTCTTCCTGTAAAATATCATGGTTCTGTGTTGGCTGGAAATTGTTGATGAAAAACAAATATGCGGAATGTAGGGGATAATGGCCAGAAATCCATTCCAATTATAATTGTAGGAGTTAGATAAAAAAGCTTTGGATTGTAGGGCAGGTGTTTAAAAGCTTTCTGCTGCCTGTGTTTACATGGATGAAGGCAGTTGCTGAAATGGAAATATATTCAGGTAAACAAAACACCTAGAAATATTTTGAACAGTTCTACAAAATGTTAACTGGTCCATTTTAGATTTAAATATAGGGAAAGTAATATCCTCTAATGTAAAACAAAAACAGAACAGAACAAACACCTGCCTTTAAGAAACAAAATCTGCTTATAATTTTTTCTTTTTTTATGAATTAAAATTATTTGGCACACAGTGATCATCCATATTTACAGGGTAATATTTACATACTTACATTATGATTTTTTAGTGCATCTAATGTATTAGGATCAAGTCGGGGTATTTTAAATGAACACACTCTCTGTATTTGTGTACCCTCATCTGCTTGCCATCTGCTTCTTCAGTTTAGATCTCCAATTAAGTTAATCATACTTCCAGTTGAATAGAAGTATTCTAGAATTGATCATTTTAAAAGTCTCGGTCTGTTTCTCTCTTATGCTCTTATTTTTTGTTTACATACTAAATGTCTTAAGACATACCAGCATATAGTGTTTTACTTGTCCTAGAATGATAAAAGTCCTATATTCTATAAAGATGTGCTGCTCCTTTTCTTTTTGGTATTACATATTGCTCTCTCCATATGTTGTCTGTGTCTGATCATGCACTTTCCTGCAGTGTATTAGCTGTGTAGCATAATCCCTTCCTCAAATCCAAGTCTTCCGGGTTCCATCCAGCTAGGTGGGAAAGATTGCCTTGACAAATACCCCTGTGGTATTTCCTGGTAGATCTGGTGAAAATATCTCTAGGATATATTCCCATGACTATCTATCTGTTTTTCTGCACCATATGTCAACCATTCCTTTAAACAAAGCATTAGGGTTTAAGGTCAGTTGCCAGCTGCTTTGACCACCAATTTTAGGAGAGGCAATAAGAGAACCCATATTTATGTAGGAAGACCATGTTCACATTAGTTGGAGAATTTTGATCTTGATGTCAATTGATTTTGAGATGTCCACTTAAAATGAGTTGACTCCTCAATCCATAACTTTGTTATGTTTGTTCATTTGGCAGAAGTTCTTTCTAAACGAGCAGAAAAAGAAGCCATACATAGATCATTGTCATGAGGCCATATTTATCCTTCCCACAGAATTTAAGATGAAAATCTTGAAGCATATGTTCAGTAATCATAGCCTGTCCATGTAGTGGGTTTCATCTCTCAGGATAATAGGTGCCTTCATTTCTTTATAGAAGACATTCTATATGCTCAGCATGTTTCCTTCCTTCTCCACTTCCATACCTTAGGTCAGGGTAGGTGCACATGGTAGTCAAAGCTGATATTTTAGAGCATTTGACTGCTTTACCTTGTTTCTTATTTTTTCATATGCTGTATAGAATAATAGCCCATCAACTATGTCTGTGATCTAGTTCCCAAAATTTATAAGCACAAATATATTTTGCCTAAAGAACTAAGGTTACTGATCTGTTGGAATGAAACTAGGAAGGGTTACCTCCAGCAACTCAGACAGACCCAATGTAATCCTAAGAATGCTTGAATATGAAGAAGGAGGCAGAGAATGTCACAATGATGTCATGGTTAAGGGTTCTATACCACACACCATTTTAGAAAAGGTAGAGGAAAGAGACATAAACCCCAAATGCAGGTAGTCTCTGAAAGCTAGGAAAGGCAAGGGGACCAAGAAGATGCTATGATGTTTAGCCTTCTGGACTCCTATCCTCCCAAACTGTGAAACAACAACTCTTACATTTTAAATTACTCTTGTTTTTTATAAATACTGATTTTTTATAAGGATGAGAGAAAATTAGTACACACACTTGCATTGAATACTTTATTGGTTGGGGATGCAAAGGAAAGCATGTTTTATAATCTAATAGAACAGATGTAAAATGAGGATTTTCAATTTACAGGGTTACTGCCTAATTCTTCAGCAATATTTTTATGGGGGGCAGTTAGGACTAGAGATTGAACCTTGGCTCTCATACATGCTTAATCAACACTGTACTACTGAACAATATTTCCAGCCAGCTCTTCAATTCTTTTTCTTCCTGTTAAAAAAATTATTTATTCAAGTTACATCCCAGTTGCAGCCACCTTCCTCCTCCCTACCCAGTCCCACCCTCTCACCCTCTTCCCATTCTCTCCTCTCGCCTTCTCCTCAGATGATGGGAGCCCCCACATATTGACTCATCTACGTTCATCGAGTCCCATGAGGCTAAGTCCACTTGCACTGGAGCCCAACAAGGCAGCCCAGCTAGGGTAAGGTGCTTCTAAGAGGCAACAGAGTCCATGGCAGAGACAGCCTGCTCACCCAGCTCCATTTCCCAAGAGATCTACATGAAGATCAAGTTTCCTATCATCTATGTATGTGTAGTGGGTCTAGGTCCAGACATATATATATATGTATATATATATATATGTATATATACATATATATATGTAATTATTGGTGTTTCAGTCTCTGTAAGCCTCTAGTGGCCTAGGCTGGTTGGCTCTGTTGGTCTTTATGTGGAGATCTTACCCCTTCCATTTTCTTATATAAGACTCCCAGAGCTCCTCCAAGTGTTTGGTTGTGTTTTTTCAGCATTTGTTTCAATCTGCTGCTGGGTAGGATCTCTCATAGGGTAGTTATGCTAGATTCCTGTCCCTTTGGGTCTGTGGGTTATAGGATGGCTACCCCACATCTGACAGAGGGCTACCATCTAAAATATATAGAGAACTCAAGATATTAAAGACCAACAAACCAAATAATCCAATCAAAAAATTGGGTACAGAGGTAAACTGAGAAATCACAAAAGAGGAATCTTTAATGGCCAAAAGGCACGTGAAGAAATGCTGAACGTTCTTAGCCATCAGGGAAATGCAAATCTAAATGACTCTGAGAATCTATCTCAAACCCATCAGAATGGCTAAGATAAAAAAAAACTCAGATAACAGCACATGTTGACCAGGATGTGGAGAAAGAGGAACAGTCCTCCACTATTAGTGGGGAGTGCAAACTTATACAGCCACTTTGGAAATCAATCTGGTTATATTTCAGAAAATTAGGAAGAGTTCTACCTCAAGACCAAGCCATACTACCCCTGAGCATATAACCAAAGGATTCTCCACCAAACCACAGAACACATCAACTATATTCATAACAGTTTTATTCATAATAGCCAGAAATTGGAAACAATCCAGATGTCCCTCAACTGAAGAATGGATTTAAAAATCCAGCTCTTGAATTCTTTTTAAATCTGAGATAGTGTCTCACTAAATTTCTAAGGGGAGAATTGAACTTGAATTCCTTTCGCCAAAGCCTCTTGAGTAGCTGGGACAACAGGTCTGTGCCAGTATTCTGGGCTAGTCAACCTTTTTTGTACACATTACATTACTCTGCTGTTTTCTGAAAGAAAAACAAACATGGATAACTTTGTAGAGGTTATAAATGATTGAGGGATCAACATACCTATGAAATATACATCAATTTTTATATTAGAGATAAACATCTTTTCAAATAGGAGAGTTTTAATATCAACACTCCAGATTCTGGTAAAAGGAGACCATTTATGTCAGGATCAGTGCTCTTATACTCTGTGGAATTCTTCAAAGAGCTACAGAAACATATCACAATGCAATTATTAATGAACCTTTCTGTTTCAACGTTTAATTAGTATCCCCATAAACCAGTCCAACATGGAGTGAATGAGTTCTTTAAATTGGAGTTGTGATTTTCAAAATGTAAGGAAACTCAGCATTTAAAATAGTCTTCCTCTGACCAAAACAGAGATACTTTTTGGAAATGAGCTGTTGTCTTTTCAGAATATACTTCATCGATCTTGAGCCAGTTTCTAGTTTTCTGTAATTTCTTTTCCTTTCTGATCTGTAATTTGGAGAGTTAACAAATGTTTATGAGAAAATGAGGTCTGAGTTTCCCCAAATCTGCACCTGCTGGAGTGAGTTATATATTTTTTCGTTGTTAAACAACCTAGTAAATTTGACCTGTTAAAACTAAGTTCAGATTCCTTTTATTCCTTTTAGTAAAATATTGGTGATGGTATTGATAACAATGTGAGGCAACCATGCTAGTATTAGGAAACTAACTTTGGCCTTGTTAGCATTGCTAGGAATAGGAGTGTCTTTTACTTCTGCTAGGCCAAATTGGAACACTTCCCCAGTTCCTTAGAGAATCTGGAGTTCCTGAACAGATTGCCTTATTTGTGAGATAATATTGATGATGATGATACTTGCTAACAATCATCGAGCTCTGAGTATGGATCACCCTCTAGAGACCTCTCCCATTAGCATGGAGGAGCTAAGTGTCCCTGTTAAGAAGTGGTGGGATAGGGTATCATGTGGGACATTGCAGAGTAAAGACCCTATGCTGAACTGCCTGCCTCTGAGAGAAGCTAAGGATACACAGTCTTGTAAAAGCCCTCTCCTGATGAGAAGAAAATGTTTCTGCCTCACCAAAAGTCGTGAGGAATAAGCCCCAGAAAGCTAGTGAATTAACTGCAGCTGCCTGTGCTGTCATTTGTGGGCACTCACTTGAAACCTGTCAGTTAAGAAACCATGTAGTGCTAATGGTGGTGGCGCAAGCCTTTAATTCCAGCACTCAAGAGGCAGAGGCAGGTGGATCTTTGAGTCTGAAGACAACCTGGTCTACAGACATTGTTCAAGGACAGCCAGGGCTGCATGGAGAAACCCTGTCTCAAAAAAAAAAAATGAAGGAAGGAAGGAGGGGAGGGAAAGAAGGAAGGAAGGAAGGAAGGAAGGAAGGAAGGAAGGAAGGAAAGAAGGAAGGAAGGAAGGAAAAAAGCAGGATATAAATTTATCTTTCTAATTCATGTCTTTGTTGATTATTGTGCATTTATATTATTGTACATTCAAGTCATTGACATTGTTATCAATATGTCTTGCATTTTACACTCACAACAAGGAAACAATAGAACTTTGAGAAGTTAAATGGTTTTTAAGCAATTGCAATTTCTTTCTTTAGCTTTGTTTATTTTATTGTTTTCTGTGTACAAGTGCTTTATCTGCTTATATGTATGCAGAGGACACAAGAAGATCTCCTAAGACTGTTATTATAGACAGTTATTAGTTGCCATGTGAATAGGTATTCAAACCCAGGTCCTCTGGTTTTCCTAACACCATTTTTATTAATTTTGTTATGAGACCAATGGGAATCTTACCCCCAATAATTTACCTTTAAAGATGTTAGTGGCATGGGCTGTATCTGCAACACAGACTTCTTAATACTGGAAAAACAGAAAGGCTAATCCAAACACTGCGTATTATTTGCATTTGGAAAACCGAGCTAGCTCTTGATCACATTTGGCTTTTAAAATACACATTAACAGATCTTTGCCTATTCCTCTAATATTCTAAACATTAGTGTTTCTCACAAAAAAATCAATTTTATCTAATCTTCCTCTCTGGACTAAATTCCTATAGCAACAGCACCAAGTGCATCTTAATTAATCACTTTAACACTTTTATCTAACATCTTATCATCTCACTTAATTTAATTATTGATTAACCTTGAATTCTTTTCTATAATCTTTGTAAATTTCCTTAGGGAAATACTTATAAAAATATAGCTTTTCTTGTAGTGTATTGGTTATCATGTTCACCTCACAAGCAAAAGGTCCCCAGTTCGAAACCAGGCAGAAACAAAAATATAGCTTTCTCAATAGATTAGCAAGCATGACTGGCAGACATTCTGTTGCAGGCTTAACTTCATGACCTTCACTCACCTTTGCTTTAGTTTTGGTATAACCACTCATAATTTACATAATATAGAGTTATTTTCTTCAGTATCTATGTCTATCCATCTATATGTCATTATTATCTATTTGTCTATTATCTATCATCTAACTATCATCTATCATCTGCCTATCATCCATCTATCTATTTATCTATCTATCACATATCTATCTATCTACCTATCTATTTATCTATCTATCTAAATATCTATCTATCATCTATCATCTATCTCTATCTATCTATCTATCTATCTATCTATCATCTATCTATCTATCTATCTATCTATCTATCTATCATCTATCTCTTTATCATCTACCTATCTATCTATCCATGTATCTATCTATGTATCTATCATCTATCTATCTGTCTGTCTATCCATCTATCTATCATTATCATCTATTTGTCTATTATCTATCATCTAACTATCATCTACTATCTGTCTATCCACCCATCCCATTATCTCTCTGCATAAATTATTTGCAGATTCTTCTTAGCTTGGCAATAAATCCCAGCTGAACCTTTGGTTGAATAATGGAGTGTCTGAAGAGGTGAATTTTCTGGGTGACTCGGTATCCAGATATCGGCAGAGGGCCAGCTCTGGAACCAGAAAGTCTGAGTTCAAACACTTGTAACTTCAGCAGCCTTGAGTAATTTTGTCAAAATTTCTCTGTTTAGAGTCTATGAATAGAGAGGACATGAGTATCTATATCATAGATTTATTTGTGGCTTAAAATACTTTAATAAGCATGAAGCATGTAAAATAGGCCTTGAGGCAATTATGTCCCTGTAATCAAAGTTATCATTGTTGGGAATATTTGCTTCAGAGACTGGAGAGATGACCCTGAGATTTGGAAAGGACCTGTGTTTGGTTCCCAGTGTCCATATCACTTCTCACAAAACATTTCTAACACAAGTTCCAGGTGAATATGACATCCTCTTTTGCTTTCTGTAGGAATTGCATGCATATGGTGCACATACATGCATGCAGACAAGACATACACATTAAATATAAATAACTGGATCATGATTTAAGTACTTACACAAATCTGTCTTTTAATCATCAGGAAGGTAATATGCTGCCAAATAATCGATCATGTAAAATCAGAATAATAATCATTGTCTTTAATACAAAGACTGAGTGCCTTAGGAAGATGTTCCTTCACAGAAATGGCTTTTCCAAGAGAAGACCTGGAAGAGTCAATATTCATTTCTGCTGCCAGAGTTTCTAAGACAGAGGCAGTAAGTGTAGTCTAGAGGCTTTCTTTAAGAGAACCAGGAAGTATAATTTTAAGATGCCAATGAGAGTGGAGTACCAGGCAGATTGCAATTCAGGCTCTAGGATAATGAAGTTTGAACAACCTTTATGTAGGAGAGAGCACCAGGGAGGTTCAAAGGACCAGGTAGTCACATGTGGATAGTCTTCTGGTACAGTATCAGTCAATATCATACTGATAGATTACTGGGAAGCTCACAGTGTGTTAGATGACATTTCTCTTGGATGTCTGTGTGAGAAAATTAATTTGTTTTTTAATTTGTCATGTTTAAATACAAGAAACCCCCAAGGAATAAAACCCACGGTTTGAAAATATTCTGTGGCTTGGTAGCAATTATAAACATGAATGTCTACTTATTTTGCTTTTGAATGCTGAAACAGGGTTCCCTTAGCAGAAACAGTTTTATGCTAAGAAAAATAGGTTTTTCGTGGTTACTCTTAATTTATTTTTATGTTGCTTCAACTGTCTAATTGAACTTGTGCCAAATTCAGCAAATATTTGATTCTAACCCTGGTGATGGTGACACTCCATTGCTGTGCTCAAACACAAACGTGTTGTGGTATTTTTACCTCAATTCAAAGAAATAAGCCTAAGCCTTATAGAATTATTTGTGCATAATTTATACTCTACTGTCTTACTTAGGGCTTCTATTACTCTGGTTAAACATGACCAAAAGCAAGTTGTGGAGGAAAGGGATCATTTGGCTTACACTTCCACATACAGTCTATTACTAAAGGACGTCATGATAGGAACTCAAGCAGGACTGGATCCTTAAGTCAGGAGCTAATGCAGAGACCTTGAAGGGGCACTGCTTGCTAGCTCGGTAATTGTGGCTTGCTCAACCCGCTTTCTTGTAGAGCAAAGGACCCCCAGCCTAAGGTAGACACCACCCACAATGGGCTGGACCCTCTCTCATCAATCATTAATTAAGAAAATGCTCTTTGGGCATGTCTGTAGCCCAGTCTTATTGAGACTTTGGTTCTCTCCTCTCAGATGATTGCCCTAGCTTGGGTCAAAGTGATAAAAAACTACCCAGCACACCCTACAATATTTAGATCAAAACAAAATTATTCAAATTGATAGAAGCAAATATTCTGCCCAGGTATTTTTTAGTGTATCATAGTTAGTTCTCACCTATAAAATATAATGACAAATAAAAATAAATTTCAAGTGAAAATAAAGGTAAACTAGACATGAATGTAAGATCACATGGAATATGAGTTCCTTTGGTAATGATAAATATGTGCATTAGTTTTTTTTTTTAAAGATTATTGAAATTCTTGTTAGGGGGCTTCTGGAGAGGCAGCTCAGTGCTTAAGAGTTCTTGTGTTCTTCTAGAGGATCCAGATTCAGTTCCCAACACTCTCATAGTGGCTCACAACCTTCTGTAAGACTAGTTACAGGGTACCTAACACCCTCTTGGTCTCTGGGGGTGCAAATGGTATATGCACATATATGCAAGCAAAAACTTATACACATAACAAGAAAATGAATAAATCTCAAAACAAAGAAATTTATATAAGGAAAGTACCTTTATATTCTATAGTATCTAAATGATAAATTTATGAACCTATAAATCCATATAAATGCTAAGAAATTTATAAACATGCATATTTTGACACCAATAGTATATAATGGTAAAGCACAGGAATAAAGATTTATAGTTTTGTACCAATAAATTCAGGGTGATATCAATACGAATACTTCCTTAAGAAGTAATGTTTTCAATCCCTTGCTTCACTGTGGACAGAATGCTGTCTGAAAAGGACAAAACTTGGAAACAGATAAGTTCACAGCCTAGCTCTACCAAGACAGGATAGACAAGTCCTTCATAATTCATGCTTTACAATTAATGTCTGTCAGAGTTACTGAGCCAAAACACTGAAGATAGATGCTCTAATGTTATAAAGAGAAATTGGGGACTGTCAAGGCAGCCAATTGTCTGTCATTTCTTACTTTTGGAAGCTGCTGGCTCCACACTTCCTGTATAATCAGATATATTTATCATTCTCAACTCTCTCATGTGGTTGAAGACTAGATAGTTATAGTCTCACAGTTAAATTTCAAGTTGTTTAGGAATTAAAAGAATGTTCTAGGTATAAGAAGATGTTTTCAGATGAGGCTATGTCCTTGCAGTTTGGTGAGGAATAATTTGGGTGGATACCCAGAAATGGTATGCCTGGGTCTTGAGGTAGAGGTATTCCAAGTTTTCTAAGATATCTCCAGACTTATTTCCATAGTGGTTGTATAAGTTTGCACTCCCACCAGCAATGGGAGAGTGTTCCCTTTCCTTCACAACCTCACCAGCATGTGCTGTCATTTGAGTTTTTGATCTTAGCCATTCTGACAGGTGTGAGATGGAATCTCACTTGTCTTGAGTTGCATTTCTCTGATGATTAAGGATGTTGAGCATTTCTTCAAATGTCTCACTGCTATTAGAGATTCCTCCTTTGTGAATTCTCAGTTTAGCTACTTTCCCATTTTGTTCATTGGAGTATTTGGTTTCTTGAGTTCTTTATAAATTATGGATATTAGCCCTCTGTCGGAAGTGGTGTTGGTAAAGATCTTTTTCCCAATCTGTAGGTTGCCATATTGTTCAAATGACAGTGTCCTTTGCCTTACAGAAGCTTTTCAGTTTCATGAGCCTCGTCTATGTTCATAGCAGCCTTGTTTGTAATAATTAGGAACTGGAAACAACCCAGATGTCCCTCAACTGACGAATGGCTAAAAACAATTGTGGTACATCTACACAATGTAATACTAATCAGCTATCAGAAACAAGAAAATCATGCAATTCACAGCCAAATGGATGGAACTAGAAAAGCTCATCCTGAGTGAGCTAACCCAGACTCAGAAAGATGCACATGGCATCTACTCACTTTTAAATGGATTTTAGCCATATAGTACAAGATAACTATCCTACAACCAATACACCAAAAGGATCAGGAACATAGACTTTGTTACCTATTAAGGGAACAATTTTCCCTAGTTGTGCCACTGTTTTGGCCCCCAGTGCAAGAGTAAGCTCTTAGCCCTCATATGAGTGTTCAGCAGAGAGGGGATGATATGTAGGGACACTCCACATGGGAGGAATGGGAAGGGTCGGGAGGGAGGGGGGTGAGAGGGTAGAACTGGGGGGGGGGTGGAGGGAGGGCACTGAGATGTAGATGTAACTTGAAGCAATAAACAAACAAACAAACAAAAAAGAAGATGTTTTTAAGTTGGTAATGCAAGTTAGGATGGAAATTGAGCTTGGTACAGAATTTTAAACTCATGGAGATAGATGGATAATAGAGTATTGATGTCAGTTGCTGGGTATGTGTGGACTGGACATTGGGAATGTATGTTGTGCCTTGTAATTTTTAAAAATGTGGCCTAGTTATTAAAAAAATTATGAGTTCTGGGAGAAGGGGGAGAAGGTGGGAGGGTGGAACCTGGAGGGGAGGGGGAAGGGACTGTGTTGGAGATGTAACTTGAAGTAATAAATAAATATTTAAAAAAAAGAAGTAATGATTGTAGCTTAAAAGATTCTTGTGTGTTGAATTCTATTGTAATATTAGTAGTAAGCAATAAATGAAAATAGCATCCTTTAATATTTTATTGCTGCTTATAGGAATTTCATGCCATGTGTTTTGATCATTTGATATCACCAAGTACTCCCAGTTTCTCCCTCACTTATTAACTCCTTCCAGCTTTGTGTCTTCTCTCTCTAGCCTTCTTAAAGAATTAATAACCCATTGACTCGATTTTATGCTGTTCATATATTCCTCACTGTGGGGCTGTCCTTAGAGTACGTTTGACTACCATGAACCACATTCTTAAAGAAAACTTTCTCTCCCAAATAAGCTCATACTGCTCTGTGGCTCCTCAGTTATGGGTGGGAGATGGTGAAACTCTTCCCCATTCTGGAGTGTTGGCTGATTTGATCTTGTGCAGTAAACCCCAGCACTGAGAGTTCATGAGTTCAGATGTCCGGTCATACACAGAAGACAGTGTTTTGTTCTTTATTTTGGCTCTTAAAATGTTTTGGCCCCTTCTGTGATGGTTCTTGAGCCTTAATTATTAATTCTAGAAATTAGAATTTTCAGATGTCTGTCACTTAGAGATAAATGGATGAGTAATGAAAGGCAAACCACTGCAGTTCCTGTGATGGGGAGAACTTTGCCAGCACCAAGCGACTTCAGCTTTTCCTTGACAAGTTGTCACACAGATGTTTGCTCATACTATGAGACCTGGCCAGTGTCAGGTCTTACTTTTCCCTGAGAATGGAAGAAGTAACAGTGGCAAAGGCTGGGAAAGAACACAAGACCTTGCTAGCAATGCTAACTGCAGAAAATCTGTGTCAGAAAAGACTTCACCATGAGGCTGCCTCGGAATCTGACCTCTTGAACCATTCTGAGTACTTTGGAATGTGTTCCTGTGTACTCTAGGCCATATTTCCTAGGTGACAGGCCTCTCTGGTCAAAGGCAGGTGAGATAAACCATTCAGAGACATGTGTTTGTGCAGCTGCCAAATGTCCCTTCTTTCCTGGTGACAGTATGTTATCTATTGTTCCACCAGATTCCAGTTTTGAATCTCTCAGACCTCACATCTTAGACATCTGTTGGAACTGTAATAACTTGAGTCTTCTTGTCTCTTTGCAGTTCCCCCTGAGTCTTTTTACTCAATTGACTACTGCTTCATTTACTGATACAGATTCCCATATCTGCTAGTCTGCTGCCTTTCATATTTATGCCTGGCAATTTTCCATGACACCTCCTTTCTTGATGAATGTCTTCCTGATGGAATTTTTTCACCCCTGACATATTAAAAATCACTTTGTGGTGAAGAAATGGCTCCTCCATGAGAACATGAAGGTTCAAATCAGGGAGGGCATGGAATGTTTGGTTGCCAGAATTTAATGATGTCTGGCTTGAGGTGATGGGTGAATAGAAGGAGAATGTACCATTGGCTGTTCGTCAATATTACCTAGTGATTCATTAAGAGTACTCAGCCTCAGCCTGGTGAATTGAAAACTTTGTGGGCGGGCCAGTGCTAATTTTCTGGCTTTTGTTATAAAATTGTTCAAATATATAGAAATGAATTAAAGCATTAAGTTACCTTACCTACTACCTAGTTTCAACAGTTGTAATATTTTATTATAGTTGGTGTATATATCCCCTGGTATAGACACACATACATACATATGTGATAACTATGGTTCATACATTGGTTACACATTTCATTTGTCTCCAAATCTAAACTGCAGTCTCTGATTTCCCCACCTCTTCAACAAATGATAATTCAACCAGCCATTTGTCTTGTAGAGTACCTAATTTCAAGGATTATCTAAGTACAAGTGTTAACTAATTTGTTTCCCTCTCCCATATATTGGCAAGAACAAGGACATCAAGGCTAATGTTTTTATTAGATTCAGCTTAAACCTTGTTGTCAAGAACATTCATAGTTGTGGACTACATGTTATAACACAATAGAAACACATAATGTCATTGTTATTCATAATTAAACCAATGATAATTAGATCTTAATTTAAGGCTTTCACATCTAATCACTACGAGTCTCTTATTTCCTCCTATTTCATTAGAGGCTTAGAAGTTGATTTGCCATTATGATTATATCCCTTCATTAACCTGAAACTAACAGTATTTATTCCATAAACTGTGGGTACAACTATAATAGTCTTCTTTCATTACTACTTTTGAGGACAAGGGTTAGAGAACAGCCACATTCAATAGTCCAAATGAGTGAATTTATCTTTTTAAAGGACAGGATATGAACTATAAATACATATGCATATTTCCTATTTAGACTATATTTTCAAAATATATGAATCTTTAAATTGATGCTTTATTATTTTAAATTATGTGTATGTGTGTCTATGTGCACATGTGTACAGGTATCCTTGAAGGCCTGAGACATTGGGTGCAGCTGGAGTCACAGGTGGTGGTAAGCTTCCTGATGTACGTGCTGGAGACCAAACGTGGATCCTCTGTAAGAGCTCTGTATGGTCTTAACCACATCCCTCTAGCCCCTTGTATATTTTTAAATTAATTAGTTAATTTTGTAATTTTTAGATTATAATATAACATTTTTACTTTCCCTCTAAACCCTCTCATATTCTGCTCCTCACTCTCTTTCAAAGTCTTAGCCTCTTTTCCACTAATTGTTATTGCATGCATATATGTATACGTATGTTTCATTTAACGTTACTTGTATGAATGCTTTTCAGTGCAGACCACTTGTTAATTGAAAACTTCTTGGTGTACTCTTCTCTGGGAAAGACCACCTTTCCTGCTCCCAGTTCCCTTTGTTTTGTTTCGTTTTTTAACTTGCCAATAGTTCTTGTGTGGGGTTGGTGCCTCATGGTCTTTTCCCTGTATGTTTTGGCAAATCCATTGATGTGATACTTGTTCAGTCCACATTTGGCCAAAAATAGATTAGTATAGTATCTGATGTTAGTAGGAAATATAGTCTCATTGCAAACACCCCAATTCTCTGGCTCCTACAGTCTTTCTGCCCATTTTCCATAACATTCCCTGAGACCTAAATGTGGGATTTTTTTCAATGTTTATTTGTTACTTCAGGTTACATCTCCATCACGGTGCCCTCTTTCTACCCCTCCCTGTCCCACTCTTTCAACCACTCCCCCCTTTCCCTACTATCTTATATCTCTGGAGTGGGGTGTCCTTAAATATCAGCCCCTCTCAGTTCAATGGTCATATGAGGGCTAAGAGCTTCCTCTTGGACTGGGGGCCTACAAGGCAGCTCCACTAGGGAAAAGTGTCTCAATGACAGGTAGCAAAGTCTATGTTCCTGTTACCTTTGGTGCATTGGTTGTAAGATAGTTATCCTGTACTACATGGCTGAAATCCAATTATAAGTGAGTAGATGCCATGTGCATCCTTCTGAGTTGGGGTTAGCTCACTCAGGATGAGCTTCTCTAGTTCCATCCATTTGGCTGCAAATTGCCTGATTTCCTTGTTTCTGATGGCTGAGTAGTATTCCATTGTGTAGATGTACCTCAGTTTTTTTTTTTTAATCCATTCCTCGGTTGAGGGACATCTGGGTTGTTTCCAGTTTCCAGATATTACAAATAAAGCTGCTATGAAGATAGATGAAGAAACTTCCTTGTGATTTGGTGAGAAATCATTTGGGTGGATACCCAGAAGTGGTATGGTGGATCTTGAGACAGAGCTATTCCAAGTTTTCTAAGATATACCCAGACTTATTTCCATAGTGGTTGTACAAGCTTGCACTCCCACCAGCAATGGGAGAGTGTTCCCCTTTCTCCACAGCCTTGCCAGCACGTGCTGTCATTTGAGTTTTTGATCTTAGCCATTCTGACAGGTGTGAGATAGAATCTCAGAGTTGTCTTAAGTTGCATTTCTCTGATGATTAAGGATGTTGAACATTTCTTCAAGTGTCTCTAGGCCATTAGAGAATCCTCCTTTGTGAATTCTCTGTTTAGCTTTGTTCCCCATTTTTTGATTAGATTATTTGGTTTCTTGGCATTTAATTTCTTGATTTCTTTGTAAATTATTGATATTAGCCTTTTGTTGGATGTGGGGTTGGTAAAGATCTTTTCCCAAAATGTAGGTTGTCCTTTTGTTTGAATGACAGTGTCATTTGCCTTACAATCTGGAGGTATCACCATCCCAGATTTCAAGCTATACTACAGAGCAATAGTAATAAAAACAGCATGGTACCGGTATAGAAACAGACCAGTGGATCAATGGAATCAAATTGAAGACCCAGAAATGAATCCACACACCTATGGTCACTAATTTTGGACAAAGAAGCCAAAACTGTACAATGGAAAAAAGGACAGAATTTTCAACAAATGGTGCTGGTCTAATTGGATGTGGACATGTAAAAGAAAGAAATTAGACCCATACTTATCACCTTGCACAAAATTTAAGGCCAAGAGGATCAAAGACTTTAACATAAGGCCAGTCACACTAAATCTATTAGAAGAGAAAATGGGAAAACCTCAAACTCATGGGCACAGGTGACAACTTACTGAACAGAACACCAACAGCTCAGGCTCTAAGACCAGCAATCAATAAATGGGACCTCATGAAACTGAGCCATGTGAGATTTTAAAAAAATAGATGTTACATTGGGACTTGCCTCCACAACTCAATATTTTTATTGGTGTGTTTTTTTTTTGTGGTGGTTTCCATCTATTGCAAATAGAACTGTGTTTTGAATATGTACAGTATAGTTTTACAGGTTTTACAACTATCCACGATTCAGCTGAAGAGCGTGTTTAAACTTTGTCTTATTGAATGATCTCAAAGTTGAATCAAATTAGACTCTTCTTTTTTATGGTTCTTTTAAATTAAATCTATTTTTTTCTGATTTATTTTTTATTTCTTCAAGTTACACTTCCATCTCAATCTCCTCCCTACGCCCCCCTTCCAGAACCACCCTCCCACCCTCTTCCCCCTCAACCCACCCATCCCCTTCCTTTTTTTTTGTTTAAGGTATATCTTTCCCCCCAACAGCGCCCCCTTTCAGTCCAACAAATGGCTCTTTCTCTTATATCAATAAATACAATACAAAACAACAGAAATAAATAGGCCACAGTTATGAGGGTTATATGGTTTAGCATACATTCCCAATGTCTAGTCCATATGTATTTGGCACTTGACTTAACGTGCTACTATCTAACCATCTCCATGAGTTTAAAGTTCTATATCCAACTCACCTTTCATTCTAACTTGCATCACAATTTTAAAAACATCTTCTTAGATCCAGAACACCCTCTTGATTCCTAAACAACTCAAAATTTAACTATGAGACTCTAGCTATCTATTCTTCAACCACTTCAGAGACCTGAGAGGGATAAATATATCTGATTATGTAGGACGTGCAGGGCCTGCAGCTTCCAAAACTAAGAAATGACATACCAGTGGCTGCTTGGACAGTTCCCATTTTTCTCTCCATACATTACAGCATCGATCTTCAGCCGTTTGGCCCCGTTTCTCTGACAGACATTGATTGTAGAGCAGGAATTATGAAGGACTTGGCTACCCTGTCTTGGCAGAGCCAGGCTGTTGACTTCTCTGCCTCCATGTTCTGTCCTGTGTGGACAGCATTCTGTCTGCAGTTGACGCAGGGTAATTCTTTGACCTTTCCTGTGTCTTGTTTTACTAGGCAAGTCAGAATAAAAAATAAATCATTTAAGAATGAAAAATCTCCACAACTGTTTTCAAGAGCTAAGAATTTCTGTAAAGAACTGCTTTAATGTCTCAGATTGGAATCAGATCCAGTCTAATTCCAGATTTGAATCCTAGAAGTATTTCTAATCCATTGTTTGCCTGATCAAGTACTCTGTCTTAACAGTTAGAGTATTAAGTATGCAAATGTATATAAGAAAAAGTGTCTTGGAATAGATCACTGAAAGAAAATATATAAATCTAATTAGGATAATTTTCAGTATTCATAAGTAATATAAATAAGAAACACAGAATAGAAAATAAAGGCAATTGAACTGATTTATCACCAAATTGATACAAAAGATAGAAACAATATATAACAGTTAATTTAAATCATTATAATAGAAAAAAATCATATAAACAATGTAATCTACATTTAATGACTCCAAGTTTAATGGATTTTACTAATGTAATTTAATTTCATGTCATTATTTGGTTTTAAAATGCTAGAAAATTTAATCACATAATCCATTAAGGCCACTGAGAATATTTTGTACATATAATAAGTTTCAAAATCAAATTAATTATTTCTGATACACCTATACCATAAGGCTATAATGGCAACAAGGCAAAATTCTCTCCTTTCTTAGTCCTGTCAATGACAGTTAAATCCATGACCTTCCTTCTCTACATGTATCTTGTCATTTCTGTTGCTTATGCTTTTGACAGGTAATTCCACCCACCTGGAGTTCTTTTTTTTTTTCTTTATTGAACTTTAAAATCTTCTGATTTAAAGGAAGTCTGAAGTATTCCTGAGTGTTTTTCACATCTGCAAGAGGCCACCTTCCAGTGGTTCTGTGAACTTTTCATTTTGGGTTACCTGCTTTTTTAATCACTTGCAAAACACATTTAGTTTAAGTAAAGATGAAAGAAGTATGGCAACAACCAAAATCCAGAATTCATGTTCCCTTATTTCCTCCAGAAAGCACAGAAGCACATTTTCTCTTAAGCTGACTTTGCCAGAAAGAGGTGAAGCTTGAGATGGTTAGAAATGCATGCCTTGTGATTGTGTTCTTTAAAGCTAAAGGTTTTGAAGTTATTAAAAGTTACTTGCTGTGAGAGCTTTTATATTCTTAGCAGAATATTTAAATACTTTTTGGGTATTTGAATTTCAACCATTCTGCATATTGACTTATTGAAGATAAAAATGTTCAAGCTAAATATTATTTTATAAAAAATTTTTATCTTGACAAAACAAAATTTGAAGTTGAACCACTTTAAGCACCTTTTGTGTACTGTTATAAAATCTGTTGTTTCACTTGGCTTTAAACTACTTTAATTTTCTTTTTTAATTTTATTTATGTGTATGCCACATAAAAATATGTTTCCATAGAGGCCAAATAGGGCATCAGATCCTCTAAACTGGAGGTATAGGTTGTTATGAGCTGGGAACTCATTTGAGCATGTTCTTTGACTAAAGTCTAAACAGTTTTAAATCAAGATTCAGTAATTAATGTATTATGTACACTCTGAACCCATCACCATCATTGATGAATGAGTATTAACTAGGCAAAATATTATTTTAATATTGCAATATGTTAATATTGTTAATAGTTACTATCTGGGGTTATTATCTAGGATGAAATACATTATGTATTTAATTCACTATCTCACAAGATTCTGGGTACCTATTTGTGGAGATCACAAAGCATTGTGAAAACTCGGGTGACTCCTGTTTAGTATCTTCCACTTACAATGCTGTTGCTTCAGAATCCTTAATGCACTGTGAAAGCAGTGTGTTGGCCAAGCCCCTATAAAAAAAAAAAAACCCAAAAAACAAACAAACCATACCCCCTCCCCCCCCAAAAAAAACAAACTCAGAATAAACAGAGCAGGGTCTCTGTCCCACTTAGCTCTGTTTAACACTGCAGTACATCATGGATTTGGTCACCTACTCTGGAGCAGTGCAAAGCTTCCGTTGGAAACCCTGATGCTCAGTGACAAAGATGCTAGTAGTGCCTTAGTATTCTCAGAAACTGGGAAGTCATAAACATTTATGACTAATTTAGACTCTTTTTTATCATCTTTTAAAAAAATGTTTATTTATTATTTCAAGTTACATCTCCATCACAGTCCCCTCCCAGCCCCACCCTCCCATCCTCTCCCTCTTCTCCCAGAACTCATAATTCTTTTTTGAATAATTAGGCCACAATTATGAAAATTATAATTCCCACAGTCCAGTCCATATATATTTGGCAATTGATATTAATATTCTGTCATCTCTCTATCTCCATGAGTTTAAAGTTCTATACCTAACTCAATTTCCATCCTAACTTGCATTACCAACTTAAAAACATCTTCTTAGACCTAAACCTTCTTTTAATTCCTAAACAACTTAAAATTTAACTGCAACACTATAACTATCTAGTCTTCAACCACATCAGAGATGAGAGAAGAATAAATATATCTGATTATACAGGAAGTGCAAAGCCAGCAGCTTCCAAAACCAGGGAGGTAGGGAGGGATGGATGGGAAAGGAGGGATGGGGGGATGGAGGAAACTATATTCAAGAGGCAACTTGAGAAAACAAATTTATTTTTTTTAAAAAGGGGCCAACTAAGCCTAAAAAATAATAACTAAATATAAAATATAAATTTTTCAAATGATAATTCACCAAAGTCATGCTTGTCTTACTGGCATGAAAGAAAAAAAGTTCTTAATTTCAGGTTAGAATGTTCAACTGCAGGGTGCCACATAGCTCACACATTCTTGGATATCAGCTTATAAGTTTGTTTCCTATATATAAAGGATAATTTCATTGTTTGGCTTTAAAAAGGCAGTTAAGAGTTTTAGAAAGTTGTAAGTAAATTAAGGGTTACTGCAGTTCATCCTGGTTTTCTAAACTTCTAAGAGTTGAAGTAATTTGGAGCTAAGGTAAAATATTTGAGAAGGGTGGTGCTAGCCCAAGCCTTTAACTCCAGCAGGGACAGGAGGATCACTATAGAGTTAGTTGTCTTAAATTCTAGAGTTACAATGAACAGGTTGGTGATGGTGCACACTTTTTTCATCATCTTGCTAGGTATTAGGAAAGGTATTAAAATGGAATAAAACAGGTCAGTGGTTCTTCATTAAAAAAAGATAGCCGGGCATGGTGGTGCACACTTTAATCTCAGTACTCAGGAGGCAGAGACAATGGATCTTTCTTAGTTCATGGCCACAAAGTGAGTCCAGGACAGCCAGGACTTGGTACATGGAGAAATCTTGTCTCAAAAAACAAACAAATAAACAAAAAAGGTCTCTAATGGCAGTCAGTGTTGATTAATGAAATGATCAGAGGAAAACACCAAATTATTCCTCTAGACGTACTTAATTGTGACATGACTTTTCCTGTTTTCTCTCCAAAAAATGAAGATGTTGACAGAAACAATGATAAAACAATCCATATTTTCAGTCAAAAAAATGGAATTCTAACTGCCTCTGAAGATCACATACACCCTTCTGGACATAAATATTAGTTCTCTGTCATTGAGAACAACTAAGTAGCCTCAGATTTTTTTTTTTTTTGCTTTCTTTTGTTTTGTTTGTTTTTTTTGTTTTTGTTTTTGTTTTTTATCAACTTCCCTCACAAAAACCTCTTAGTCAAACCAGTGGGCAGTGTTACCCTGGTGCAGAAACATCTTGTATCAGAAAATGGATATTTTCTTTGCATACATCTTATCTTGCCACAAACTCTGAATTGGTTTTGGATACAGTCCTTACTGTAACCTTATTTGATATCTGAAAATACATTGGCCTTTGATTTAATCACTCAGAGCTACATGTGTGCAATTTGCGCACTGTCACAGCACTTGCGGTGTCAGTGACACGGAGTGTCTCTCAGTTTGTGGCAGCTGCAATTCAATCTAGAAGCACCACTTCTCTAAGAACTAATAGGTTTCTAGAAGGCAGATGCCTTTGGCAGGGAGAATTCTAAATCCCAAAGGTGAGGACAAACAAAGAGCTGTCAGTCAGAGCTGAAGGTAGGTGATGCCATGCCTTCAGTTTTCTTGTCTGAAAAATGGCATTTTTCATATTTTTGTGAATTACTATTGTGAAACTATTAAGAGAATTGAATGGGTAGAGGAGTTAGCTCAGGGCCAACAGGGACTGATACTTGACCAGATACATACTTGATGGATGCTGCTCGTTATTTCTTTTATTTATTTATTTATTTATTTATTTGCTTGTTTATTTATTTATCTATTTATTTATTTTTATAAGTACTTTTTTTTTCAAGTTACATCTCAGTCGCAAACCCTTCCCTATTCCCCCTTCCTGTCCCACCCTTCCACCCTCTCCCCCCACCAACAGCTTCTCTTTTCATTCCAACAAATGGTTCTTTCTCTTATAACAGTAAATTCTATACAAAACAGCAGAATTAAATATGCCACATTTATGAGAGTTAAATGGCCCAGTATACCTTCCCAATGTCCAGTTCATACATATTTGGCCCCTGACTTTAACCTTCTACCTTCTAACCATCTCCATGAGTTTAAAGTTCTATAACTGACTTAGTTTTCATACTAACTTGCATCACTATTATAACCATCTTCTTAGATCTAGAACGCCCTCTTGATTCCTACACAACTCAAAATTTAGCTATGAGACTCAAGCTGTCTATTCTTCAACCACCTCAGAGAGCTGAGAAGGATAAATATATCTGATTATATAGGAAGTGCAGGGCCTGCAGCTTCCAAAACTAAGAAATGACAAACCAGTGACTGCCTGGACAGTTCCCATTTTCTCTCCATACATTCCAGCATCAGTCTTCAGCCTTTTGGTCCTGTTTCTCTGACAGACATTTATTGTAGAGCAGGGATTGTGAGGGACTAACCTACCCTGTCTTGGCAGAGCTAGGCTGTTGACTTCCCTGCTACCAAGTTTTGTCCTTTTTGGACAGCAGTCTGTCTGCAGTTGAAGCAAGGAGTTTTTACATACCAAGAGATAGGCTTGCCACTAATTCAACCATCTCACACTGGAGATTCTTCGATGCTTTTCTTCTACTTGGAGTAGAATAGGGGGTGCTGTCAGGAGATGATATGTCACGATATCAAAAAAATCTTAATTTAAGACCACATCTTTGAATGCCATATTCTGCAGATCTCTTGGGGTTTTTGAAGATGCCCTATCTATCTCTTGTATTTAGATAAGCAAATTTTGCTTGTCTCTTAACAACTTGATTACTGAGCAGCTTAGAGAATATCTGTGATAGACTGTCTCAGTAGCTAACAAGGTGACATGCATGCATGACTAGGAGTTTGTTTTTCTTAACTATCCTAAACCATTTAAGATGGTTGGTATCAAGAGGCCAGAGCTTCACATTTCATTTTTAAGACAGCACAGGAAGGATCAAGAAGAAAGGTCACATTATTGAATATGCCCTTATACCCTTGTATATTGATACAAAATTAATAGTATATTTGGCTAAAGTGGTATTGACCATTGTTTATTGTGCAAAAATAAGATTGTATTGGTCTACGTCAGTATTGATATTTGTATATTGATACAAAATTAAGATTATAGTTGGCCACAATGGTATTGACCCTTGTATATGGACGCAATATTAAGATTGTATTGGGCCACATAGGCATTGATCTTTGTATATTGATACAAAATTAAGAGTATATTTAGCCACATTTGAATAGATCTTTGTATATTGATACAAAATTTAAGGTAACGCTTCCTAATGGTATCGTACCTAGAGATACTTAAAAATGAAATGTGAAGCTCGTTATTTCTTTTATTGTTATTGAAAGTTCTTTGTAAATTCAGTACAAATTGTTGGTGGGCATGAGGACTTCAGAGGAGTGTGGACAGATGGCTTAAGAGAAAGAACAAAACTAAAGGGAATACTGTTGGCAACAATATTTTTTTTTAATGATTTTACCTTAGGTCAGCTTTGCTTGATATAATTTTATTAGGGGCAGATATGAAATACTAGGAAGGAACATCAAAAAAATGACAAACAAGTAGGATATGAAAAGCTGAATGAATTCTGCAGCAAGGGGGCAAAATACGTAAGGTTTAGCTTTTGTATCTGTCTCTAACTTGAAAAGTTACCAGAGAGATGGTCCCAAGAGCTTGATAATGCAGAATAAGCCCTTCAAGCTAAATAATGCTTTACTCCAAGATGGCTGGTGATTTTTACATTTCACTGTTTGTATATTATCCACTGGCAAAGAAAGAGTACAAGGCATAAGGGCCAGAAACTTAAGTGATTCCTACTCTGGTATAACCCCAGAACAGTTTGTCAGGTATTTACTCTGCACGTTTCATCTGGAGGCTGTTCCAATGCAGATCCTCACTGAAGAGGATCTCATGTGACCCCAGGTAGGGTCACACATCCTGTACCCTCTCTTTAAACCTTGATAGTTTACTGAGGGCTGTCTAAGTCTGGAAGGGCATAGAAAGATGATTTTATTTATAAAATCTAAAGGTAAATTTACCTTACATCTCTAGAAAACAAGATGAATGCAGTTAACAGTCAGAAAAATCATATTGATGTATTTGCAGAGAATAAAGAACCAGTGCGCAGCTTTCACAAAAACAGCCATGATGCTTTGAGCACATTGTGAACCACGGTTTTTGCTCTTTAGAACCACAGACCTGACACCAGGTGACTCTTTGCTTAACTAGCTGAGATTTCTAACTTTTAGAAGTTTCACCTTTTTTCTGAGCAGACATATTTTTAGCAAATCTGGAGCTTTGCACCCATGAATTGCAGCTGATATTCATACTGTGTCTTGATTGTTTCATAGAAAATTTGACTCTATCTTTCTATTTACTCCTCTTGTCATCATCTCATTTCCATGTCCTCAGCAAACATCAGAGTTTTACAGATGGCAAGCTGTCAGACCTTCAAGCCATCTCTGAAAAATTAGCTTTCTGGATCACTAATGCTTTGCCACACTGATTTAACCCCAGTTCCATTATGAAACAAATCTTTTCCTTCATTTTTTTCCTTTCCTTCTTTCTTTCTTTCTTTCTTTCTTTCTTTCTTTCTTTCTTTCTTTC
>CAJQZJ010032066.1:9124201-9188525 GCA_907164525.1 Lophiomys imhausi | reverse complement strand
GGTGTGTGGGTTTATTTCTGGGTCTTCAATTCAATTCCATTGGTCAAATGGTCTGTTTCTATACCAGTACCACGCTGTTTTTATTACTATTGCCCTGTAGTACAGCTTGAAATCCGGGATGGTGTAATTCTTTTTTTACTTCTGAGGAATAAAAAGAAGATCAGTTTCTGACTTTTCAATCTTTACTTGTACACAAGCCTGTATGTCTTCCTCTTAAAGTGTTTACATTGTGCAGTCTGAGTTTAATTTGGTGTAAACTGTTTTGTGTTTCCTGAATTCATTTTAGACAGCAGGTGAATTGAGTGAGGGTAACCTTGACAGCATGGTAACTTTTTCTTTCCTCAAAACATACTAAAGAATGTCTTTGGCAGGTACCCTCCAAAATGAGGTTTGGCTCACCCCAAGTGCACAGACCCCAGGATTTAACTGGTTTCTTATCTAAGTAATTTTTGCTTTTGTCATGTCTTGGTATGAAAATCTAAAGAAGCCAATTATGTAGCAAACAAGTGTACCTCTATAAATATTTTAGTAGAATGAAGCAAATGTAAATTATTAATTGTTCTCTGTGGAACTTATTTCTAAACGGTCAGTAACATATATCTTTGCATAAAAACTACATGAAACTTACATATGAATTGCTTAAAATACATACATAATGAGAGTGGGCTTGGGAAAAAGAAATGAATGTCCAGAGATTAGAAGATTATCTACATGTTACATACACCAAGGAATATTCCTCATAGGATCATTCTAAGAGTAGAAATCTAGGGAAAATATTTTCTAGAAATGAGCTTCTAAATAAAATAGCAAACTGGTGGCAGAATATAGATTCAGGGATCATGAGAAGGAAAGAGTGTTATTGTTAATTGCTAATGATGGTATCCAGCTACACGGTGGGATTTTCGGATAGCCTCAGCAAATGTGAATAATGAGACCTATATGGTCATGGGAATCCAAGTAACACTGGAAATGGGAATTAGCTAATTGCAGAAGAAAGCAACATGTGATAAAGACATATTTGGGTTGCACTGTGAGCTGATGATTCCAATAAGCAGCCATGTACCAGGCGAGGCTAACACTATGCTCTTCTTCAGTGAACATTCATTGTGACAAATGAGAGCAGAGCTCCAGCTAATGGTCTGTGTGCTAGTGTGCTCTGCAGGGCTCAGGATGAGCACAAGGCATCCTTGACAGTTGTTTTCTGATCAGACCAGCTCTGGTCATGGAGAGAACCTTGAAATACTCCTCAGAGTATTGTTTGGCAGATGTGCATTAGAACAAAAGCAATGTCCTTGTAAAGTATGTGACACAGTTGCTTTGGAAATAGAAACACAGAAAAGGCTATCAATCAATTTACACAAGCACTCTTCGATGTAAATATTTTGGTTCTCATTTCCCACACTTCTTTTATGCATCGATGCTATTGAATTGATCTAAGATTATAAATACATAATCATTCAGACTGTATGGGATATGTAGCTGGGTGCCAACTCTGCAGACACAACTGCTGACTACTTCTGGGAGCATATTAAACATGTCTGATTTGGTAAGGTTAAGTACACAAAATAATTCATTAAAATGACCATAAATTAGTCTGGTAGTACATTGGGAGAGTACTTATCCTTGACAGATTCACTGAGAACCCTAGGTTTCTAACAGTGTCTAAGATCAAATGTTTTTGTAAGCACAGCCATCACTAGGGATTTGGAAAAATGCTGATTTCTGAATCTTCCCATTTTATACCCTCAGTCATTTGGGGACTGCATGTAAGGCAATTTTAGGAGATGCTAGGAGACAGAAACTAATCTGCCTTCAAAAACTTGATGCTGATTTCTTAAATGATGAGTTTCCCATGGTTACACCAACACCCTGCCTTGTACTTGCCTCAGCCCTTCATGACTGCCTAAAATGTCTGCAATTACTACTCAATTTCATTATTCCTCATAGACTTCCAAGATATCAAACATCTTCATTTCTTCTTATTTACACACTGAGAACATAAATTTATGTGAAAATTCAGGAGTAGAATATATGACACAAATTATGTTTTCAATGGATTTGATTGTTCTTAGGAAGCACAATTTTCTCAAGTGTTCGCTAGTCAACTGACCATCATCAGAGTCATCAGACATCAAAAGACAGAATTAAGTCTGGACTGCTCTTAGCATAACACAGTACAGATAATTATTTTTCAGTGTCTAATCCACAATTTTAATGTCTACATGAGGTCACAAATTCAATATGTAGTTGTCTTGACTCCCCATTTGGAAAAAATTTAATTGATCAACATTTACAATTTTGTTTTTCAACTGATCATATAACTTGTCATTAATTTCTAATTTTACAGATATTTATTGAGGTGATTTGCTATACCCTAAACCACTGACTTTTCTTTGATATGCTGAATATTCAAAATAATGTCTCCCAATCCTAACAGTTAGTTAAGGTTGAAATAGAGAATGTTCTGTTTATACAAATGTAACAAGAATAAAGAGAGAACACATATATACAATATACATGTGAATTTTTACTCTGGAAACTTTTGGTGTAGACAGACATATTCAGATATGAATGCAAATTGTATGACTATTCTTGTTACATTCTAACCACTTCCCAACCTAGCAGATGCTTTCTGTTCTCAAACATAATTGTCTCTCTGAAGTATGTGTCAAGGTCTTCCAGAGAAATTAGATTGTTAAACAGATTCACTTTTAGGTTCTAGTGTAGTTCATTGCTTAAGCAATGGCATATTATGTTGTTATTACACATGAATAGCATTTTATTGATATTAATATGTAAATCAGTTATTTATTCATATATATTTATTTGTTTATTCATTATACTATTATGATCTTAAGATATGTTTGCAGAGGCCTATGTGATAGTTCAATTTGTGAAATGTTTGCCTTATAAAGACCTGAGTTTGATCCCTAGAACTCATGTAAAATGTGGCTATTATATGTGTTTATAATTCTAGCACTGGAGAAACAGAGGTAGGAGGGTCCCTGAGGTTTTATGAACAACAATCCTAGTTTGGTTGGTGAGTTCCAAGCCACTGTCTCAAAGGAAATAGATGATGTTCCTAAGAATGACAACTAAATTTATCCTCTGGCTTCTATATGCACAGGTACATGTGCACCTGGACACATATGAACACACACATGAACATAGGTTCACAAAGGCTAATAATTCATTTTACTGTGTTCACTCTCAGAAAACATGTCTTCATTCCATCTCACATGCTCAAATGTTTTATCAAGTGATAAAAAGTTCAAAGAGAGGCTCTACCATTATGGGAAGTCACAGTGTGACCTGTTTCTTAGTGAATGGAAAAAATGGTACTTGATTCAAGTGGATGAAGCATCAAAGACTGAGCATCCTTTATTCACAATGATCAGGACCAGAACATTTCAGACGTCGAATTTCTGATCTTCTTTTGGATCTAAATCATTGTAATGAACTCCAAACACGAAGTTTTGCTATTTTTAATACATATCTTTGCATGTATCCTTAAGACTATTAAATACAATATTTTAGAAGATTTTTAAAATTATGTATGTGAAGGGGCAAGGATGTGCAGGAATCCATAAAACTAAAAAGAGGGCATTGAATTTTTGAAAGTACAGGTTGTTGTGAAAAACCTGATATGTGTTCTAGTAACAGAACTTAGGCCCTCTTCCAAAGCTACAAGTGCTTCTAACTGCTGAGCCATCTCTCCAGCACTACTAATATATTTTTACATGCCTCTGTTTTTATGAAAGTGTTATATGAGGTCAGTTTGGAATTCCACTTCTTCTCTTCCTCTTCCTCATTTTGGTTTAAAGGCATCTATTAATGACTTCTTGGTGATACAGAAAAGGATCAGATTTTGGAGCATGTCAGATTTTTGGGTTGGCACTCCTCAGCCTGTACACTGTGATTTCAGAGGATATGGAGGCAGTTTGAGTCACCCAAGTGCACAGTCATTGGAAGAAGTCAGAATCTTTTCTGTGATGAAAACGCATGGGACTGTCCTATAAGGGACATAAATACATAAAATAATATGTATTTATGTCCTATAAGGGACTAATACATAAAAGTACAAAGGTTTATTTCAGCAATTGAATGAGTTTACTAAAAACAAAACTATCCAGTAAATAAGAGGAGATTGAAGTTGATCTTGTCCACTCAACCTCTTGTTAGGGACTATTCACTGTTTTTGAAAATACCTCTATCAAGTCACCAGTGATAATGCTGGGGATGGCTTGCTGTTCACCAACGTATCATACATTATGAGCAGTTGTTTGTTTTTTTTTTTTTTTTTTGGTTTTTCGAGACAGGGTTTCTCTATGTAGCCCTGGCTGTCCTGGACTCACTTTGTAGACCAGGCTGGCCTCGAACTCGCAAAGATCCGCCTGCCTCTGCCTCCCAAGTGCTGGGATTAAAGGCGTGCGCCACCACTGCCCGGCTATGAGCAGTTGTTTTATGTGGATATAAATATTCATTTTTTCAACCTCTTTTTTCACATATTCAAACTAAAAACAGCAATGTTAACAGTGTTTATGTTAATGCCAGACACAGGGTCTTTGGAAATAAAAGCAGTAAAAACAAGACCCAACTGAGTGTGACTAACATCGCCGCAGCATTGATGTGGAGTGGACGGTGCTACAGACAGCAGCTGGTTACCACTAGACAAAGGAAAAGACAGCCTTTGTATCAGTTACTGGGGTGAACTAAAGTCTAATAATTTCCTGCTGGTAATGAGCATGCCACCTTTAAAGAAATTTCTTCTTGAGTCAAGCATGATTTGGGCAATGGAATCATTTGGCACCATTTCAGGTATTAAGGCTAACCTGTCTTATCTGGTATGTAAGATGTGACCAGGAGGATCCAGAAAGATAGACAGTAATATATATATATATATATATATGGATGGGTAAAAAGGCAAGAACAAGGACTGGCTGTGCTAAGGCATGGGAGCGTCTCTGTCCTTATGGTGATATCTGACATTAGCAAGGGAACAGAAATGACAGTGATCATTTGAAATATATTTTTAAATATCTTAAATATTATAAATCATTTAAAAATTACAAACCATTTAAAATACTCAGTAAGTCAGTAGGTTGGCTAGGTGTAGCTGCACCTCTGAAAGGACTAGGATAAACTGTACTACCTCCACAAGAAAGGGCTTCCATGCTATTGGATTCTTCCTTCATGCTTGTCTTAACTTCTCAGCCCTTCACTGCAGCCTTTTAAGACACACAGAGGAGTGTGTGTGTGTACTGGTACCATCTGCACTGTTTCCATGGAGGATGGTGGCTATCTGTGTGACCATTATGGACACGCCCTGAGCTTTTTATGAAAATCACATTAAGGAATGGTATTCAATGTTATTTAATTTTGCAGCAACTAGGCACATGGAGAGGGGTCCCACACACAATGTATAAATTTATCGAAGCCTCCATTTAATAGCTGTAGTCTCTGACTGGCATTATTAGCCTATGATCATATTACTAGGTAGTGAGAACACAGTTCTGTGTTTTCTTTTTGTGTGCGTGTGACATAACTCCCTATCACTTTGCCTTCAAAAGCAACACAAAAAACATTTTATTAATCATAATTATTTGACAGTGATTTATGAAAAGAATCATTGCTAACATAACTAACATACATTACTAACTTGACATCTGGTATGTACTATCATCTACTGTTATATGTTGTAAGTGTATCCATAACAAACTTTTGTGTGTTATGTATATACAGTAAAGCTCTTTACCTGACTTTCGTTACTTGTTTCTTTGTTGTGGTGAGCAGCTGATAAGAGGAACTTAATGAAAGAAGGGCTTATTTTGGTTCAGAGTTGCAGAGGATAGAATACCACCATAGTAGGGAAGATATGGCAGGGACATGGGACAAGTTGTCTCATTGTATCCATATCCAGGAAACAGAGAAATAGTATTTAAGCCCCTTTTTATTCAGTCCAGGACCTAGCCTGAGGAGTTATCCTTCTTCTCCTGCCTTCACTGAGGGTAGGACTTCCAAATTTCATTAACTAAACCTGACAAGTTTTCTCAGTGAAATGATGCTTCTTCCTTGAACACATTTTCATAGTTCATAAGGGTTTTGAAGGCTTGATATCAGATGGAACATTTTGTTTATAGCCACCTTATATAACCCATGTTCTTCTTAGCAGGCTTTTTATAATCAAATGCTAAATGCAAAATTCAATAAATATAAATGTTAAGGAAATGTAGCATCTTTAGGTAGTAGTGTAGATTAGAAATATCTACCCTACTTTGCTGGGCTGTTAAAATTGGGGAGCTGGGAGCTGATAGATGACCCAGCAATTACGAACTCTGGCTACTCTAGCAGAGCATCCAGGTTCAGTTCCCAGTACCCATATCAGGGAGTTCACAACCAGTTGCGATTCTGGTTCCAGGATATCCAACACCCTCTTCTGGTCTCTGTAGGCACCAGGCATGCACGGAATGAATACACATATATGCAATCACACATATATAAGATAAAATAAGTCTTTAAAAAATTAGGAAGCTTCTAAAATACTAGTATCAGATTTCAAACATCATTTTATTGAGGAATTTTAATACTCCTTATATTCATTTTACAAAGCTTGAAAGAAAACACGTTTTACACCCAAAAGATACTTGCTACATTCTAGCTTGTTTTCCTTTTCTCTGAAATATCAGACACTGAATTGAACATTTTTCAGTGCCCTCTTCTGGATAGAATATGACACATTTTCAGCCCTTACTCATCCTTCTTGAAGTGGCCTAAGAAATTTCTGCTTGACCTCAGAGAATTGAAAAGCATTGATAATAAATTACAGTTTACTGGGTTGTGTGCAGAAAAGATATACTGTATTCATACGAATGTGGGCAAATGTTTAGAACATAGTCCCTTGGTACTTACTTAGTGCCTCTTCACTCAAAAATTAGAGTTGAACTCTGTTTTCCCTATCTATGAAAACAGATATCTAGATTTTATAGATAATTTAATACAAAATTTCTTTTGGCATACATCTTCTTTTTTCACAGAAGTCCAATCTTGAAATGATGTCATTATTGTCTAAATTCAAGCCAGTACTTCCATTCCCTAAACTACACCTCTTCGATGAAGAACTATTCCTACTTTATATGCCAATCACAAAGATTAAACACAGGCATTCATAATCTTGCTTGTTATATGGCTAATATTTTCTATTATATATTGAAATAAGCATTTATAAACATAAACATGTACTTTAATATATAAGGGGTCCAAATTGGCAAAAATCTTTCTTTATATTATTAGGTTGTAAAGAATTTAAAGTCTGCAATTTTCTAGTAGCATCATATTGATATTTCTTACTTGATATCATCACATATGAGATCAACAGATCTTGGCTTCCAAGAGATGATAATGAAGTATTTTTCCATGAAGCTCTAAAATACACATTTGTGACCTAAATATTATTTCATACCTTGCAGAATGAGAGAATACTGGCTTCATTAAATTCTTATGTTATACATGTTGCATTTTAACAGTAACTTACTTTTGAGAATATGGGTCTTAATATGTATCATATTTCTAATATTTCTAATACAAAGTATTTACTTTGCTTATGAAGTTGTCATGTGAATTATGTCTTGCAACTTGACAGCAGCATGACCTTTATCAATTATGACAATTCTTGTTTTAACATCAAGAGCAACTTAAAAGGTGACTTAAAAGCTGAGCACCTATGTGTTTGCTGACCTGCTATCCTAGAGAAGTGAGCTTACCCAAAGATCTAAAGAAAAGTAGGATTTTGTCACAATACACCCTTTCTGTGACACTTGAAAAGCCTGCTCCTAATTCCTAGGTTACTTGTAAGTTTTAAATGAGAAAACTAATACAAAATTAAGTGCCATGGTAAATCATCCTGTGTGAGATGTTTAAAGACTCATGTAAGAACAGAAGAGCCCTGGGATGTTAAATAATATGGATGAAGTCCATATTCTGCATTTATTTCTAAAAATTTATTTGCAGCCCATAAGATTCTAGTTGTTTCAAATGAGTTGATGTGCACACAAAATATCTAGTACAGTATCTGAGGCACAGGAAGTTCAGATTGGGACAAACAAATAGAATTACTCATTCAATACCACTTTTGGCAATGACTGATTGGCAGGACCTATGTAAAGAGTTACAATTGCTAGAGGCTTGAGGGATGGTTCAGTTGGTGACGTGCTTACATTGCAAGCTAAGGAACTTAGTTCAAAGTCTAGAATCCATGTTAAAAAAAAAAAAAAGACGTGTGAGGTGGGGAGGCAGAGAGAGATAGACTGGTCCTGAAGCTGACTTCTGACCTGCACATGTACATGTGTGTAAAAACACCCCACATACAACTCTGAACCTCATCATAACTTATATTGTACAGAAATACATATGCAGATATGCTCAAAACATGAATTACAATCTTTACTTCTGTATTTGTTGTCAAAGTAGATAAAAGATAGCTTGATTCAGGTTATACTGTTTGGAAGATTTTGGCTTGCTTTGGTCAGGCACTTCCTTCATTGATGCCTCACTTACTTTGCACAGGGCTGCAAGCTACACTGTGTTACACAAAACTTCTATCTTTCAGACCACCATGGTATATAACTCCCCGAGTTACCCAATGATCTGTCAGAAATCAAGTCCCATCAGTTTATATAAGTTCTGGGTCTTGTTTCCTGAGAAAACTCATCCTGTTAAATGAGTTCTGGCTCAAATTACTTTTGGATCTGTGAATTCCTCCTGACAAATGGTACATTTGTGTCATAAAGACGGTTTCTTCTGTTCTCCCTATCAAGCACTAAGAGGTACAAACAGTTGTCACAGAACATTGACAAAAGAGTCTTAGGGATGCTGCCATTCTCTTTTCTTTTTTTTTTTGTTTTTGTTTTTTTTTCCTTTATTTTTTATTTCTTCAAGTTACATCTCAATCGCAGTCCCCTTCCTATTCCCCCTCCAGTCCCACCCTCCCACCCTCAACCCCCCATCTTCTTCCCTTTTTTTTCTTTTAAGTTAAAGGTATATCTTATTTCCCCCTACAGTTTCCCCCTTCAGTCCAACAAATGGCTCTTTCTCTTATAATAACAAATACAATACAGTACAACAGAGGTAATTAGGCCACAGTTATGAGGGTTATATGGCTTAACGTACACTTCCATGGCCAGTCCATATGTATTTGGTACCTGGCTTTAACATTCTACTATCTAAACATCTCCATGAGTTTAAAGTTCTATATCTCACTCAACATTCGTACTAACTGGCAACACAATTTTAAAAGAATCTTCTTAGATCTATAACACTCTCTTGACTCCTAAACAACTCAAAATTTAATTATGAGACTCTAGCTATCTGTTCTTCAACCACTTCAGAGACCTGAGAGGGATAAATATATCTGATTTTATAGGAAGTACAGGGCCTGCAGCTTCCCAAACTAAGAAATGACATACCAGTGGCTGCCTGGACAGTTCCCATTTTCTCTGCATACATTATAGCATCGATCTTCAGTCATTTTGCCCCGTTTCTCTGACAGACATTGATTGTAGAGCAGGGGTTATGAAGGACTCACCTACCCTGTCTTGGCAGAGCTAGGCTGTCGACTTACCTGCTTCCAGGTTTTGTACTTTTTGGACAGCATTCTGTCTACAGTTGGAGCAAGGGGCTTTTCCTACCAAGAGATAGGCTTGCGACTAATTCAATCATCTCCCACTGGAGATTCTTCAATGCTCATCTTCTACTTGGAGGAGAATAGGGGGTGCTGTCAGGAGTTGATATGTCTTGATACAAAAAAAATCTAAAGTTACGAAAACATCTTTGAATGCCATATTCTGCAGATCTCTTGAGGTTTTTGAAGAGGCCCTATCTATCTCTTATATTAGGGTAAGCAGATGTTGCTTGTCTCTTGCTGGTTTATTTCTGATTAGCTTAGCAAGTAACTATATATAATAGGCTGTCATAGTACCTAACAGAATGACCGGCTTGTATAACCATTAGTTTGCATTTCTTAATTATCCTAATCAGTTTATGACAATTAGTAGTAAAAGGCCGAAACATCACATTTCATTTTTTTTCTTTACCTCCTAAGCCTTCCATCCCATTTCTCTGGGGTGGGGTGTCCTTATATAACAGTCCCTCATCTCAGTTGAGAGGTTGTATGAGGGCCAAGAGCCTCTTCATTCATTGGGGATCTACAAAGCAGTACCATCAGTGAAAAGTGTCTCGTTGCCCGAGAGAGAGAACTACAAAACAAACAAACCAATAAGCAGACAATAGATAAAAAAGACTAAAAAATAGAAAAAAAATATAACTAATATATAAAAAATAAATAAAAATTAATAATAAGAAGTCTATGACCAAGTTCCCTTTGGTGTATTAGTTGTAGTATCGATACCTTCTACTATATAGCTAAAATCCTACTATAAGTGAACAGATGCCATATGTGTCCTTCTGAGTCTGGGTTAGTTCACTTAAGATGAGCTTTTCTAGTTCCATCCATTTGGCTGCAAATTGCATAATTTCATTGTTCCTGATAGCTGAATAATATTCCATTGTGTAGATGTACCACAGTTTTTTAACACATTCTTCGGTTGAGGGACATCTGGGTTGTTTCCAGTTTCTAGCTATTACAAATAAGGCTGCTATAAACATAGAAGAGGAAACTTCCTTATGATTCTGTGAAGAGGCATTTGGGTGTATACCCAGAAGTGGTATGGCTGGGTCCTGAGGCATAGCTATTCCAAGTTTTCTAAGATATCACCAGACTGACCTCCATAGTGGTTGCACAAGCCTGCATTCCCACCAGCAATGGAGTAGGGTACCCCTTTCTCCACACCCTCGCCAGCATGTGCTGTCATTTGAGTTTTTGATCTTAGCCATTCTGACAGGTGTGAGATGGAATCTCAGAGTTGTCTTGAGTTGCATTTCTCTGATGATTAAGGATGTTGAGCATTTCTTCTAGTGTCTCTCAGCCATTAGGGATTCCTCCTTTGTGAATTCTCTATTTAGCTCTGTCCCCCATTTTTTGATTGGATTATTTTGTTTCTTGGCATTTAATTTCTTGAGTTCTTTGTAGATTTTGGATATTAGCCCTCTGTCAGATATGGGGTTGGTGAAGATTTTCTCCCAGTCTGTGAGCTGCCGTTTTGTTCGAATGACAGTGTCTTTTGCTTTACAGAAGCTTTTCAGTTTCATGAGGTCCCATTTATTGATTGTTGATCTCAAGTCCTGAGCTGTTGGTGTTCTGTTCAGGAAGTTGTTGCCTGTGCCAATTGGTTCGAGGGTTTCTCCCACTTTTTCTTCTAGTAGATTTAGTGTGAATGGCCTTATGTTAAGGTCTTTGATCCACTTGGACTTAAGTTTTGTACAAGGTGATAAGTATGGGTCTAATTTCATTCTTTTACAAGTGGACATCCAATTGGACCAGCACCATTTGTTGAAGATGCTGTCCTTCTTCCATTGTGCCGTTTTGGCTTCTTTGTCAAAAATTAGGTGGCCATAAGTGTGTGGGTCTATTTCTGGATCTTCAATTCGATTCCATTGATCTACTGGTCTGTTTCTATACCAATACCATGCTGTTTTTACAATGATTTCTCTGTAGTACAGCTTGAAATCTGGGATGGTAATACCTCCAAATAATTTTTTATTGTACAGGATTGATTTAGCTATTCTGGGCTTTTTGTTGTTCCATATGAAATTGAGACTAGCTCTTTCCAAGTCTATAAAAATTGTGTTGGTATTTTGATAGGAATTGCATTGAATCTATATATTGCTTTTTGTAGGATGGCCATTTTTATTATGTTGATCTTACCTATCCATGAGCATGGGAGATCTTTCCATCTTCTAAAGGCCTCTTCCATTTCTTTCTTCAAGGGCTTGAAGTTCTTGTTGTACAGGTCCTTTACTTGCTTGGTTAGAGTTACCCCCAGGTATTTTATGTTGTTTGTGGCTATTGTGAAGGAGTTGTTGCCCTTATTTCTTTCTCAGCCCATTTGTTGAATAAAGAAGGGCTTCTGATTTTTTTTGAATTAATTTTGTGTCCAGCCACTTTGCTGAAAGTGTTTATCAGCTGTAAGAGTTCTCTGGTGGAATTTTTGGGGTCGCTTATGTATACTATCATATCATCTGCAAATAGGGATAATTTGACTTCTTTGTTTCCAATGTTTATCCCCTTGATCTCCTTTAGTTGTCTTATTGCTCTAGCAAGAACTTCAAGTACTATATTGAAGAGATATGGTGAAAGTGGACATCCTTGTCTAGTCCCTGAGTTTAGAGAAAATGATTCAAGTTTCTCTCCATTTATTTTGATGTTGGCCACTGGCCTGCTGTATATTGCCTTTATTATTTCTAGGTATGGCCCTTGTGTGCCCGTTCTCTCCAGAACTTTTAGCATGAAGGGGTGTTGGATTTTGTCAAATGCTTTTTCTGCATCTAGCGAGATTATCATGTCATTTTTTTCTTTCATCTTTTTGGGTGAATGATGTTGATAGATTTTCGTATGTTGAACCATCCCTGCATCTCTGGGATGAAGCCTACTTGATCATGGTGTATGATACTTTTGATGTGTTCTTGAATTCGGTTTGCTAGTATTTTATTAAGTATTTTTGCATCTATGTTCATGAGGGAGATTGGTCTGAAGTTCTCTTTCTTTGTTGGGTCTTTGTGTGGTTTAGGAATCAGGGTCATTGTGGCCTCGTAGAATGAGTTTGGCAATGTTCTTTCAGATTCTATTTTGTGAAAGAGTTTGAAAAGTATTGGTGTTAACTGCTCTTTGAAGGTCCGGTATAATTCTGTGCTAAAGCCATCTTGCCCTGGGCTTTTTTTGGTTGGGAGATTTTTAATGGCTGTTTCTATTTCCTTAGGGGTTGTAGGGCTGTTTAATCTGTTTATCTGATTTTGCTTTTGCTTTGGTAGGTGGAATCTATCAAGGAAATTGTCCATTTCACTTACGTTTTCAACTTTGGTGGAGTATAGATTTTTAAAGCAGGATCCAAATATTCTCTGGATTTCCTCAATGTCTGTTGTTATTTCTCCCTTTTCATTTGTTTTTTGTTGATTTGTGTTTTCTCCCTCTGTCTTTTAGTTAATTTGGCTAAGGGTCTGTCTATTTTGTTGATTTTCTCAAAGAACCAACTCTTGGTTTCATTGATTCTTTGTATAGTTCTTTTTGTTTCTAAGTTGTTGATTTCAGCCCTAAGTTTGATGATCTCCTGCCTTCTGCTCCTCTTGGGAATGTTTGCTTCTTTTTTTTCCAGTTCACCCAGTTTAGCTGTTAATTCGCTAATATGAGCTGTCACAATTTTCTTTTTGAAGGCACTTATGGCTATGAACTTTCCTCGTACACAGCTTTCATTGTCTCCCATAGGGTTGGGTATGTTGTGTCTTCATTTTCGTTGGATTTTAAGAAGTCTTTGATTTCCTTCTTTATTTCTTCCTTGACCCAGTGGTCCTCTAGTAAAGAGTTGTTCAATTTCCATGTGAGTGTAGACTTTCTGTTGATTCTTTTGCTATTGAAGTCCAGCTTTATTCCATGGGGGTCTGATAAGATACAAGGGGTTATTTCAATTTTCTTGTATCTGTGGAGGGTATCTTTGTGTCCAACTATATGGTTGATTTTGGAGAAGGTTCTGTGAGGTGCTGAGAAGAAGGTGTATTCTTTTGTGTTTGGGTGAAATGTTCTGTAGATATCTGTTAGGTCCATTTGGTTCATGATCTCTGTTAGACTCATTATTTCTCTGTTTGGCTTCTGTCTTGATGATCTGTCCATAGTTGTGAGTGGGTTGTTGAAGTCTCCCACTATTAAAGTGTTTGGATCGATGTGCGATGTAAGTTTTAGATGTGTTTCTTTTATAAATGTAGGTGCCTTTGTATTTGGGGCATAGATGTTCAATATTGAGATGACCTCTTGGTGGATATTTCCTTTTATGAGTATGTAATGCCCTTCTCTGTCTTTTTTTATTAACTTCAATTGGAAGTCTATTTTGTTTGATATTAGTGTGGCTACTCCAGCTTGTTTCCTGGGTCCATTTGCTTGGAAAACCTTTTCCCAGCCCTTTACTCTGAGGTAGTGTTTATCTTCAATAGTGAGGTGTGTTTCTTGTATACAGCAAAAAGATTGGTCTTGTTTACGGATCCAGTAAACAAGACCAATTTTATTGGCGAGTTGAGTCCATTGATGTTGATGGATATTAGTGACCAGGGGTTGTTATGTCCCATTATTTTGGTATAACTGGCTGACTTGTGTTTCTCTTTTGTTTAGTTGCTGTGGAGGTTTCTATTTCCCCTGTTTTCATGGGTGTAGTTATCTTCTCTGGGTTGGAATTTTCCTTCTAGGATCTTCTGTAGTGCTGGGTTTGTGAGGAGATATTGTTTGAATTTGATTTTGTCATGGAATATCTTGTTTTCTCCTTCTATGTTGATAGAGAGTTTTGCTGGGTATAGTAGTCTGGCTGGGCACCTATGTTCCCGCCGGGCTTGTAGGACATCCGTCCAGGCCCTTCTTGCTTTTAATGTTTCTGAGGAGAAATCAGGTGTGATTGTGATGGGTCTGCCATTGTATGTGACTGGGCCTTTTTCTCTTACAGCTTTTAATATCCTTTCTTTGTTCTCTACATTTGAAGTTTCTATTATTATTTGGTGAGAGGAGTTTCTTTTCTGATCTAATCTGTTTGGTGTTCTGTAAGCCTCTTCGATTTTTACTGGCAACTCTTTCTTTAGGTTTGGGAAGTTTTCTTCTATGATTTTGTTGAAGATATTTCCTGTACCATGGAGTCGGGAGTCTTCTCTTTCCTCTATGCCTATTATTCCTAGGTTCCATCTTTTCATTGAGTCCTTGATTTCTTGGATGTTGTGGGTGAGAGATTTTTTTAGCTTACTCATTTTCTTTGGATGTTGTACTGATTTCTTCTATCGAATCTTCCATGCCTGAGATCCTGTCTTCCATCTCTTGTATCCTATTTTTCATACTCACATCCGTAGTTCCTGTTCTCTTCTCTTGATTCTCCATTTCCTCTTTTAGCTCTGACTGTGTTTTCTTTATTGTTTCCATTTCTGTTTTCATGTCTTGAATGGTAGTGTTCATTTTGTACATTTCTTTCTCCAGTTTGCTTGTTTTTGTCTGGAGATCTTTCATGGCTTTATCTTTTTCCTGTTCAAGCTGGGTCACCTTCGCTTGGAGCACTTTAATGATGTTATTCGTTGTTTTGACTTGTAAAATTGTGGCTTCTTTGAATTCCTTCATAGTTTTAAGTTCTTCTTGAAGGGACTTTATCACTTTCCACAATATTGCTTTCTTTTGTTGGAGACATTTCGCTCTGGTTTTATTTTGTCTGGGGCCTCTGGCCATGTGGAATTTTTTTTTCTGTCTTCTGGACTTGGGTCCAAAGGGGGCACTGTGGTGTAGGAGTAGAGTTGCCTTACTCCACCCCTATAAGGTGAGTCATTCAGTCCCGTCTCCCAGGTGGAGACCTAATTAATTCAGGTGGCAGAGCTGTATACAAGTAAGCTCTGATTTCCCACCGGAAGGGCCCGTACTAGTACATAAGTCCAATATATGACAGTTTCAAATATCTGGCAGTTTGCCTGGGGTTGGTTCCTGTAGCGGGTAAATCTGCAGTTCAGCTCCATTAGCCTTGCTGCTCCCACGGCTTGGAAACTGGCCAGTGATGTCACAGAATGCGATCTGTGGTCTGAAGGCACTTTGCAGCAGATCTCCACTCACTTCCAAAGGTCACAATCTTTTGCCAGATAATTGGATCGTCTGTGTGAGACCTGGGATTGCCCAGCAATTATCTCTGAGTGGTTTCTGAATCAGCCAGCTGGGTATTAGGTTGGAACTTACAGGGGATCTCTCCTTTTGGGGGATGGGTTATCCCGATTCCCAGGTCCAGAGGCTTTCTAGCATGTCCGAGAGTTGGAAGGGGCATCCTGCCCAGGCATCTTCCATGGTCCCTGTGTAGCTGGGTGAGATTTAGAAGGGGTCGTGCCCTTTGTACAGCATCCTGCAACACTTGCCACCTTGTGACTGTTGACCCCAAAATCAAAATACGTCCACACCTGCCGCCGCTATCTTGGATTCTCCGCCATTCTCTTTTCACTCATCCTCTACCAAATTACCTTTATTTCCCCACATAACAGTAGGATGCTTTTCTTTTCTTTCTTTCTTTATTTTTTATTTCTTCAAGTTACATCTCAGTCACAATCCCTTACCTACTTCCCCCTCCTGTACCACCCTTCCACCCTCTTCCCCCCAACAGCTCTCCCTTTCAGTCCAAAAAATGGTTCTTTCTCTTATAACAGTAAATACAATACAAAACAACAGAAATAAATAGGCCACAATTATGAGAGTTATATGGCTTAGCATACATTCCCAATGTACAGTCCATATGTATTTGGCCCCTGACTTTAACATTCTACTATCTAACCATCTCCATGAGTTTAAAGTTCTATATCTAACTCAGCTTTCATACTAACTTGCAACACAATTTTAAAAACATCTTCTTAGATCCAGAACACCCTCTTGATTCATAACAACTCAAAATTTAACTATGAGACTCTAGTTATTTGTTCTTCAACCACCTCAGAGACCTGAGAGGGATAAATATATCTGATTATATAGGAAGTGCAGGGCCTGCAGCTTCCAAAACTAAGAAATGACATACCCTTGGCTGCCTGGACAGTTCCCAGTTTCTCTCCATACATTACAGCATCGATCTTCAGTCACTTGGTCCCATTTCTCTGACAGACATTGATTGTAGAGCAGGAATTATGAAGGACTTGCCTACCCTGTCTTGGCAGAGCTAGGCTGTTGACTTACCTGCTTCCAAGTTTTGTCCTTTTTGGACAGCCTTCTGTCTACAGTTGAAGCAGGGGGGTTTTCTTGCCAAGAGATAGGCTTGCCACTAATTCAACCATCTCACACTGCAGATTTTTCGATGCTCATCTTCTACTTGTAGTAGAATAAGGGTTGCTGTCAGGAGCTGACATGTCTCGATATCAAAAAAATCTTAATTTAAGAAAACATCTTTGAATGCCATATTCTGCAGATCTCTTGTGGTTTTTGAAGACGCCCTATCTATCTCTTGTATTTAGATAAGCAAATGTTGCTTGTCTCTTAACAACTTGATTTCTGAGTAGCTTAGAGAATATCTGTGATAGACCATCATAGTAGCTAAAAAAATGACATGCTTGCATGACTATGAGTTTGCATTTCTTAATTATCCTAAACAATTTATGATGGTTGGTATCAAGAGGCCAAAGCTTCACATTTCATTTATAGCATTACTAGGTACAATACCTTTAAGAAGCATTACCCTTAATTTTGTATCAACATACAAAGATCAATACCAATGTTGCCAATATACTCTTAATTTTGTATCAATATACAAAGATCAATACCTATGTAGCCCAATACAATCTTAATTTTGCATCAATATACAAGGGTCAATACCATTGTGGCCAAATATACTCTTAATTTTGTATCAATATACAAAGATCAATACCAATGTAGCCCAATACAATCTTAATTTTGCATTAATATACAATGATCAATACCACTTTAGCCAAATATAGTACTAATTTTGTATCAATATACAAAGGTATAAGGGCATATTCAATAATCTGTCCTTTTTTCTTGATCTTTCCTGTACTATGTCTATGTCCCATTTTTTCTCAAGTCTATTCACTCCTACATAGGAGAGAAAGAAGGATACAGAAAAGAAAAATATAGAAGTCCCTGTCTAACCTCCAAAACCCATTTAACAAGACCGTTTAACAGCTTGTAGTCTCTTCCCCTAAATAACAAAATTTTCTGTTATCCATCAAATAACCAAAAGGGGGGGAACACCCTCCCCACCTTCTGGGGATAGGACATCACTCTCTTAAAATGACTTCCTGCTGATTTGGGATGTAGTAAACCTGTTTGGGGCCCAAATAAGAATGAAAAAATGGTTAAAAATGTTAATAGAATCATTTGATGTTCAGTCCTTTTGTGCTCGGCTGTTTAGATGTCCTAAGAAGTTGGTAGACAGAAGCTGATCTTCAGGGCTTTACTGAAGTTCTGGATGTAACACTCTGTGGAGCTGAACGATCTTAGCGATTTTGGGTTGTTGTGGTTGTAGACTTTTGAGAAAACAGCTATTGAGGAAGTAGGCAAGGCTGGATCATCTGGACACCTCGTCTTCTTTGGTGTCAGATTTGTTTTCTGCTGAGGTTTCCCTTGTCCAGTTGTCCCTGGATTCCTTGAATGGATGCTTTAAATCTCCTGGAAAGATAAGAACAGAGCCCTGCCCTAATCCTAACTCTGGAACAATTAGCTTTTTTGGGGGGTGGGGGTTAGGTAATATTTCTCCTGTAGCAAATTTGGTTTTTTGACAATATATAAAGTATTATCTTTCAGTATGGATTAAAGAAGAAATTATTTTGTTATTTTGGAGCTAAACAAACCTTTAGTGTATATATTTTGAGATCTCAAAGGACAATTTGTTTGTATTGAGCTTGCCTTTTGTAAGTAGCTTTTAAACTTAAATCCATCCAAATCCTATGTGTCTGTCTCTGCATTCTAAGTATTGGGATCAAAGACCTGTGGTTCTCATCTGAAGGGATTAAAGATGTGCTCCACCACCCCTGGATCAAAGCTTTTCTCTAATTAGAGCTTGTTTTGTATCAGGCTGACCTTGAGCTCTGAGATCTGCCTGTTTCTGTCTCTAGTGTGTTGGGATTAAGGGTGTATTCTTCTTGAATGATAGGATTAAGGGTGTGCACCATCACCACCCTGTTCCTTCTAAATTCTAGAATTTATAAGACAACTAACACTAAGGTGCTCCTCCCGTCTCTGCTGAAGTTAAAGGCGTGGGCTAACACCACGCATTTCATGTATTTTACCTTAGCTCTAAGTTTTTTCAGGATGCTTTTCAAAACTTGATGTTCGGGTGCATATGTATAAACCCATCTTTAATGGTAGATGGACTTTTACCTGTCGAATTTTAATTCCTTCTTCTTTCCATGTTGGGTAGATCTTTTATTTCCTGAAATACATAATAAGAGGAAATAAAATAAGCAACTATGAGTACACCTCATTCCTAACATGCAATCTTCTAAATCTGAGGTTAAAAATAAGCTTCTGTTTTTTCTTAATTTTTAAATTTATATCTGTGGACTTTGTCTCTTTTTCTCTGTTTCAGTATTTGTATGGGTGTACATTCATGTGTCATGTGGAGGGAATGTGATCACACCATATGGAGGAGAGAGGAGGACAGTGAGGGTCTCCTGCTATTTCTTTCCACATTGTATTTTGAAACAGGGTCTCACTGAACTTAAAGTTCACCATTTTGACTAGGTTGGCTATCTATCAAGATCTCAGAATCCACCATAAACACTCCCCAGTACTGGAATATAAGCATATGCTGGCATGCCTGGCTTTTGCAGGAGTGCTGGGGGTATAGGTGTGGGCTTTAATTATTAATGTAATTTTCTAGTTAGTTTCAACTCAAGTTAAATTGATGCTCAAAGGTTGGAGAGATGACTTAGTGATTAGGAGCACTTTCTGTTCTTGCACAGGACCTGGGTTTGGTTCGTAGCTCATATAGTCACTCACAGCAATGTGTATCTCTAGATACCAGGGATATAATCTCTCTGCTGACCTCCATGGGCTACTATATGCACATATATATACTCAGGCACACACCTATACAAAAGAAGCAAATAAAAAATTTGAATAATAGAGTTTTTAAAAAGTACTTCAGGAATGGTGATAACTCCACAAGTTCTTTTATTGTACAGGATTATTTTAGCTATCTTGGGTTTTTTTTGTTTGTTTTTTCATATGAAGTTGAGAATTATTCTTTAAAGGTTTGTAAAGAATTGTATCTGGATTTGATGGGAATTGCATTGAGTCTGCAGATTGTTTTCGGTAAGATAGCCATCTTTACTATGTTAATCCTACTGATCGAAGAGCTAGGGAGATCTTTCCACCTTCTGACATCTTCAATTTCTTTCTTCAGAGACTTTAAGATCTTGTCATACATGTCTTTCACTTGCTTGGTTACAGTAACACCAAGATATTTTGTATTATTTGTGCCTATTGTGAAGGGTATTGTTTCTCTAGTTGTACTACAGAGCATAGTAATAAAAGCCATAGAAAAAAAAGACAGGTTGATCTATGGAATTGAATTGAAGACTCAGAAGTATACCCACTCATCTATGGACACCTGATATTTGACAGAGAAGCCAACACTATACAATGGAACAAAGAAAGCATCTTCAACATACAGTACTGGTCTAACTGGATGTGCACAAGTCAAAGAATGCAAATAGAACCATATTTATCACCCCACACAAAACTCAAGTCCAAGAAGATGAAACATTTCAACATAAAACTAGGTACACTGAATCTAATACAAAAGAAGGTGAGGAATAAAAGCCTTGAACATGTTGGTACAGGAGACGACTTCCCTGAATGGAACACCACTTAGCTCAAGCACTAAGATCAACAATTAATAAATGGAACCTTAGGAAACAGAAAAGCTTGTGTGAGGCAAAGGACATCATCAAAAGGACAAAATGGCAGCCTATAGAATGGGAAAAAAATCTTCACCAAATCTACATCTGACAGATGATTGATATCTGAAATATATTTAAAATTTTTCAAGAAATGAGACAGCTACATACCAAACAACCCAATGAAAAGTGGGGTACAGAACTAAACCAAGACTTCACAACAGAGGAATCTTTAATAGCCAAGAAGCACTTAAAGAAATGCTCAACATCCTTAGTCATCAGAGAATGCAAATAAAAATGACTTTGAGATTCCATCTTACATCCATCAGAATAGCTAAAATAAAAAAAACTCAAGCAGCAGCTCATGCTGGCAGGGATGTAGAACAAGGAACACACTGCTCCATTGCTGATAGGAGTGCAAACTTGTGCAATTACTTTGGAAATAAATTTGGCAGTTTCTAAGGAAAGTGGGAGTAGTTCTACCTCAAGACCCAGGTACATCACTCCTGGGCATATCCTTAAAAAAATCCTCCACCATACCACAAGGACACTTGCCCAACTATGTTCCTCGTAGCTTTATTTGTAATAGCCAGAAACTGGAAACAACCTAGATGTCCCTCAACTGAAGAATGGTTAAAGAAAATATGGTACATTTACACAATGGAATACTACTCAGCTGTTAAAAACAATGCCATCATGCAATTTGCAGGCAAATGGATGGAACTGGAAAAGATCATCCTGAGTTAGGTAATCCAGATCCAGAAAAACAAACATAGTATGTACTCACTTATAAGTGAATTTTAGTCATGAAGTACAGTATAATCATTCTACAATCCACAGACTCAAAGAAGCTAAATGACAAGTAGCTCCCAAGGGAGGATGCTAAATATCACTGAGAAGGGAAAATAAAATAGACATCTGGAGTGGATGGAGGGAGGGAAGTGGGGTGGGAGAGGAGATGGGGAGGGGAACAGGAGGAATCAAGTATGGGGATGTTGGCTGGAGAGAGAGCTAGAGTCAGTGTGGGGGTTATCTCTGGGACAAGCTAGAAATCCAGGACTATGAAAACTCCCAGGAATCTATGGGGGTGACCCTAGCTAAGATTCCTAGTAATAGGGGATACAGAACATGAAGCATTCACCTCCTTTAGCCAGGCAAGACTTTCAGTTGAGGGATGGAGATATCAACCTAGCCTCAAAACATTAGACCCACAATTCTTCCTGCCTGTAAGAGGTGCAGGGTTAAAGAGGGAGCAGAAAGTGAGGGAAGGGCCAAGCAATGACCCACCCAACTTGAGTCTAATGCTGTGAGAAAGAGCCCATCCCTGACACCATTAATTATATTCTGCTATACTTGAGGCTAGCATAACTGTCATCTGAGTAGCTTCAGCCAGAAGCTGATGAAAACAGATGCAGAGACTCACAGCCAAACATTAGATGGAGTTCAGAGAATCTTAGGGAACAGGGGTAAGGATTGACAGAACAAAAGAGGCCAAGGACACCACCAGAAAACCTGAAGAATCAAGTAACCTAGGCCCATAGGGGTTCACAGAGACTGAACCACCAACCAGATAGTAACCTAGTAATCAAGTAACCTAGGCCCTGCACATATGTAACAGATATGCAGCTTGGTCCTCAGGTGGGACCTTTAACAGCAGGAGCAGTAAAAAAGAAAGAAAAAAGTACTTCAGACATTATTCCACTAGATTCTTATTTTGAGATAATTAACTGTCAAGAAAAAATCCTTATAGCTGGGAGGTGGCTGAAGTCAATTCTCCCATCTGTAAAACAGGAATTTGACGGAATTATGTCTGCGGTATTTCTTTAATAATTTGTATTTAATTTGGATTGAAATTAACTAGCAAGTTACATTTGAGGTCATCTAGAAACTATTAAAAATTTGGTTTAAGAAAATATCAGCAGTTACTGCACCTCAGTTACTGCCCTTCACCCCATAACTTTTAACTTCCGGTAGCTCCTCCTGAGGGATGGAGACTCTGATCCCCTTGGCTCTCCATGGTGACTGAGGTCCCAGTCTTGTGCAGTTCTCGTGAAGTAGCTGAGCTGCTGTGCATTAACGGGTATGTTATCAGGCCATGTCCAGAAGACACATCCTCGATAGAAGTGACTTCAGTTGGAAAGGTGTGCAGACACTGTATGACATGAAGGAGACTGAGGAGTGTAGAGAATGCTGAGGGCAATGCTGCCCTTACTGACTCCCTTTCTTTAACTTTGTGCTGCCTTGCATTTGGTTGGTCATTCGTCATTCTGTGAGAATTTCAAGTATAATCAAGAGACAGTTGTCAGGAGCAGGAGAAAAAAATTCCACTTAAAGAACAGAAGACAACAGAAGCTGCATTCCTCCGAAGCAGTGAGAATCAGTACTGAACAATATTTGGGGAAGCCATTTCTGACTGTTAGGCTTTTTGGAGCAAATTACCATAACTATATTGCCCTTTAAAAAGCAATTAGACACTCTGAGGAAAGTGCACAGCACACCTGCACAAGAACTCACTTCCCATGTGATGATTGATTAGGGCAGAAATGGTGAATACTCTGCAAAGAATTTGTCACTGCTTGATTTTTTTCTTATCTGATTGCCTCAATAGCTTCCTGCTTCTTCTGATTATATATAACTATACAGTGATATTTATATCTCGGTGCCATAGAAGAACTTAATTTGATGCCACAAATGATCAACAGATATAGCATTAGACATCTTGATGATTAGTCTATAGCCAAGATTTCTTCTGAATTTCTCTTATAAATTGGAAGTGTGGAAACTGAAATACACTGTTGATAGGAAAAGTTAAGAAATAATATCAATGGGAAAATTAAGAACAGTATAAAGTTAGGAATAGAGGAAAAATTAAATTGTTTCTCAATAAGCATTTACAACCAAATTGTTCTTGGTGCAAGAAATAAGTCTATGAATCTAAATAGACCAAACTTCAAAAGCAACATGAAATTTATATTCTAGTTGGGCAAGAAATATGACAACAAGTGATGCCAGTATAGAATGCATTAAAATGACGAATATGAAGATTATTGTAGCTATAGGTAGGTTTTTAAGATGGGTAATAGTAGTTACAATTTTACATTAGATTCTTTGAGAAAATGATGCTTAAGATATTCCAAGGTCAAGAGGAAGTTCATCTCAGGAGTGTGAGGAAAGATCACTCTAAGACAGGAAGGAGGCTGTCTGAAGAGAGGCTTGTGGGGACAACAGTCAGTTCCTAGGGTGAAGAAAGGAAGAAAAGTAAGACAAGAGGTCTGAGAGACAAATTGTAGTGGAACTCAAAGGCAACACCTAATATCTTGATACTTGTGTTGAATATAGTGTTAGATTGATTCATTTATTACATGGCTGTGAACAAGGAGTTGAGAATCTGCCTTAATTTTTAAGTCTTTGGGATTCAGAATAAAGAGAAACAATAGGGTGGTGTAAATCAATGGACATTTAATTACTGGGAATGCTCCCTTTCCCTTGGTTCCCTTCCAGCTTGGGGAAGAGAAACCACTGTGTAAGGACAAATCAAAAATTGTAGACGAAGAAAACACAGTGACAATACCTGTCACTTCCACTGTGTGGAAATGAGGCAACAGTGGTACTAATACAAGGCACTGATATGTTTAAAGAGAGCTGACATTTCTGGATGAATTTTTGGTAATATTGAGAGATAGAAAATGACCAAAGATTAATCACAGTTTCTTGGTTGAAGATATAAAATACTCTTGAGAGTGGGTAAGGAACTAAAACAAGTTACTGTACAGGAAAATGAGTTTTATTGAGTTGTTAAATGGGGTTTCTGAGGTACCCCCAAGAGATAGTCCATTGATTTGAATTTTAAATATTCTACTTATCATTCAACCCACAAAGATTTATCCATCTGCTTGTTCACTAATGACTTTGTTTCCCATGTCTCTCTTTTTTGAACTCTGCACGGTTTTAAGTCTATTAATAGCCTCTTAGTTATATCGTTGTTGGTGGTGTTGTTTTTAGATTTTTTGATTTTGATTCTCATTTCTGTGACTCTTAGTTTGGGGAAAGATGAAAGAAAATCATTTTACAAAGGCTTAGTAGGTGCCACCTGCTTTCTCAGCATTCTTGTCAACAATGAGCACCCAATAATGAGGAGATATAGCTTCAAGACTTTGTTATAATACCAAGATCAGCATTTGGAAGGCTTGTTTTATTCCAACTGAAGTAAATTATATTATTGGTTTTTAACATCCTTCTCTGACATGATGGGATTTCACAATTCATATCACAAGTTCATTAGAAAGTGTGGTTGAAAAAGTGTTACCTTCCTAATTTGTTTCTTTTCCATTTTTAATTTGAACCATGAATTTTGGAGTGATAATTTTATATGTAGCATTTATACTAATGATATAATGCATGCATTCTAAACACTCTAGAATTTGAAATCCCTTATTTGTATTAGTTGTTTAAGTAATTATAATTATTTTTCTTAATTTTTGATATCTTAAGTAAGCAAGGACTGTCATTGTGATTTTTATATAAAAATGGTTTTACTATAAATTCATTCACAGAAATTAAATCTGAAACATTAGAATTATACATTTGTAAACTCAAGTTTAGTCATTTTATCACTGGTATCCAAAATTAATATGTATATCTGAGAACATTATTGAAAACTGTTGACAGAGCTCAACAATCAGATATTATTCCTATAATGAAGAGTTTATAGATTTATGTAGAAGACAAAGACACATTTTAATAGTAATTTAAATGAATGAAAACAGGTGGTGTATTGCCATTCTGTGTCCAGGTCTGGCAGAGAATACCCAGCCACTGGTCTGTGTCTTGTATCAGGATGTAGATGTATCCTCCTCCGATGGAAAGCCTGAACTCAACTGGTCCAGAAACATCAGGAACAAAGACCAGGAGATCCTTACCCTTAGGATGTCCAGAGAGGTGTGAGAAAAGGTTTTCTCCAATGCCCAAGTGTTAGCTCTTTTAATAAGCAGATAGGAGAGTTCAGGTAGCCCTAACTCTCTTCTGCATGTGGCAAACAGTTACCTTTGGGTAAACTAAGCTCTCTTAGCTTAACCAACAGCGCTGGGCCGGGCAGCCCCAAGTTACCTGAAGCTGGGACATGGCTCAGGATCCATGTCAAAGAATATCTGGACAGGCTGGAGTGGTAGGAGAATTCTACTGTCAAGTGATACAGCCCTAATGATAAACGTGCAGGAGAAAGAAACCTTTTCTGCAGTGTAGTAGACGTTCAAAGCTCTTTTAACTGAGCTACCAGGCCAGGGTAGGCAGCTTCAAGGGACCTGGAGCCCCTTGGCTGAGCCAAGCAGTGTTGAGATTCTGGCTTGCTTCAGGCATGGTTGGAGGCTGTTTTGGGGACAACCAGCAACAGGCAGTCACTGCAGATGAGCACTGTGGTGACTAGTGTGCGTACAGGAGAAAAGGCAGATTCTGGGTAGAGGCCACTGGGGTGACCAGCAGGTGGTGGTGGTTGAGATGCAAGCCTGGCTAGATAAGCCTGGCAACAGTGAGAAGGAAGCTGGAGCCCTGGGTACTTAGAGTCAAGCTCCAGCTGCTGACAACAGAAGATCTAGCCAGGCAGCATGTCCATTCACGAGTTCCTTCTTCAAGAGCCCAAAATAAACAGCCAAGTCTCAGGCAGTCCTAGTGGAGACATGGAGAAAGAGAGTTTATTTCAAGAATTGGGGCATTATATTTCAAGAAGACCTCATTAGCACGGGAAGTGCTTTCAGAAATCTCCAGGTGTTTGCTTGGTGGATTTTTAAGAGTTGGGCTACTGTGACAGTCCTTACTTAGAGGATCTGGGACCCTCAGACTAGAGATCTTTGGGTAACACTTTGTTTAGGTTTTGCCATTTACAAGATGGGACACCTATAAAAAAGACTGGAGGATATGCAGAGAAGACCTTGCAACTTGTTCCTTCCCTGAATGATTTATTAAGATTTCTTAATAGGCAACTTCCAGAATGGAGTATGCACTCATCAGGTGTGATTCAATTGTCAAAGTTACATGAAATAAATGACCTAAATTGTTAACATAAGCTACATATTCACATATGTGATCACTGTAATTGCTTTCAAGGAACAGAAAAAAAAAACTAATGAAAATTAAAGAGTTACATGAAGTCTGAGGAATGGGTCTCAGCCCTAAAAGGACTTCAAGTCTCAGCCATCCCCCATTGTTGGAAGGACTTCTGCCTGACCTCAGGAAACTTCATGCTGGCAAAGCTATGGAAGTGCAGCTGGAAAGGGTCCCTTCTTTACTCTACAGCATGTCTTCTTTTATTGAAGTTAATTTTATCGGAAGAGATTAGCCAGACAACTAAAGTAAGCCACCTGTTTTGAGACACGCTGAAAGAGTTCTTTCTTGGCCACTATTAATTACCCCTGGAGGTTTTCCAGTTTGGCCAATGAAAAATTTTAAATGGGTGAAGCCAATTAAAATCAGAGTTTCTTGTAGCAACAACAATTTTTTAAATCAACTCATCCAATAATGTTCCTCTCCCCACAGTGTGCTTAAAAGGGCCAATAAAAAAGAATAATTTTTTTGAAGTGGATATTTAAAATATTGAAAGCAAGCTCCATCTGTGCAGTGCACTATAACAAGAATTTATGGGTACTATGATGAAGATTTAACTTGAAGTAATAAATAAACATTAAAAATTTTTGCACTCACTTGCTTTTATTGCTGTGTGATACTTGAATTCATTTTTATGTCAGAATGACAAGTGGTATTTATGACATTTATTTGGTTTTCTTTCTCTCTCTCTGTCTCTCTCTGTCTCTCTCTGTCTCTCTCTCTCTCTCTCTCTCACACACACACACACACACACACACACACACACACACACACACACTGGGAATTTTAGTGTTTCCCAGGGCTATCTCAAGTTCCTCAACTCCAAACCACACTCCTGTTTCAAGTTTCCAATACAGCTACTGTACCAGCTCTGTTTTTTAAATTTTAGGTAAATCTGTTATAGTCAAGATTGCTGATTTGTTAAATAACTACATACAAAACAATGGACTTTTGCAAGCCAAACTCATTGAATTCTGTCATTAATAAGCACACAGCAAGTATAAAGTGAATAAATAAATGATAAGACCTATCTCATGAAAGCAGGTCTGCAATACTTCTCATGGTAGGATTTAAGAACAGAAAAAAACAGATGTATATATACTCACCAGAGATAACTGTGATAGATATTTTGCTATATTTGTATTTGTGGGTAAAATCATATTGTAATAACATTGTCCATGAATACTTTATTATGAGAATTTCCCATTATTCAACCTTTTTTTGAAAACACAATTTTGATAGCTATATAACACATCAATTTTCTGGCTACTAGAATGAATGTAATTATTGTTATTCTAGTGAGATTAAGTTCTTTAAATCTGTACACATGAGTGCAATAGACATCCTGGTTCATATATACAAATTATTTCCTGGTTGATGTAGAATTGTTAGGTCAAAGCAAAGTATTAAAAAAAAGAGACTTTTCATGCTATGTTGTTTTCATGAAAAAAGTTTGTTTCAATAAATTATGAATTAATCTCCCTGCATTCTTAGGATAATTAAGTAATCTCAGTTTTTACATTCTTTATTGATTTTCTAGGACAGTATTTTGAAAAGACTGAGTTATTGCTTAATTTAGTTTCTAATTGGTATGTACCCAAATTATATATTATATATTTTTTTCTGTTGAAATGTGGATCATATTGTTCAGTAGAGACTTTATGCTGGCAATAATAACAATATTTTCACACTTATAGTTTATTAGTATTTCCCCTCTTTATTCTCTTTGTTTCAGTTATGCTGTGTGATTTGGTACATGTATATTTACCAAATGATATATGATATATAAGAAATGATATATCTTTTCTTAAAGTATTTTATTTAACATTTTTTCATCTTAACAACTTATAATTTAGTACTGAGAAAAGGTTTTAGGCATGTGTTAACCTTAATATTTAATTAGTATCTTTTAGAAAATACTCTAAAATTATTCAAAAGAAAAATTGAAATATATATTGTATTAACATTAAATATTTTGCTATTTAATAAAATACTCAATTTTTTCTCATAATTTTTCATACTCATTATTGTTATTTAACTTCATAAGAATATTTAAGACTTGGGCTGGAGAGATGGCTCAGCAGTTAAGAGCACTGACTGCTCTTCCAAAAGACGGGGTTCAATTCCCAGCATCCACATGGCACGCCTTTAATCCCAGCACTTGGAAGGCAGAGGCAGGTGGACCTCTGTGAGTTCAAGGCCAGCCTGATCTACAAACTGAGTCCAGGACACAGAGAAACCCTGTCTCCAAAAACAAAAACAAAAACAAAACAAAACAAAAAAATTTAAGACTCATCTGAAAAATACTGAAAAGCAGAAGGGAGAAAAATCATATCTTTTCTAACAACAAATTGGTATAAGATATATATATATATATATCCTATTTATTTATTTTTCTCTTATTGAAAATAGATTTTTCTTTTCATATTTCCATTATAAAGCTTTCTCCTGCAGCAAATGAGAACACAGCCATACAGTATGTGGAGACCAAGAGACCTTGGAACACACATTCCTAAACAGGATGTCTCCATTAAGTCCCTCCCCTCAGGGCTCAGGGAACCCCGTGGAAGAGGAATCAGAAAAAATGAAAGAGTTTGAGGGAATGTAAGACACCAAGAAAACAAAGCCTTCTAAACCAACATGAACAAAGCTCATATGAACTCACAAATTCTGAGACAACATCATAGGGCTCACGTGGGTGTCCACCAAATGGGATCCTAGGGTAAAGAGAGAAGAGGACACATGCCCCCATCCCTAACCCAAAAACTATGTCCAATTGAGATAGCTTTTTGCAAATGCAAATTTAATTTTGCATTTGGAAATTTGGTTTTCCCAAGAGACTCTTATTGGTGTAACTACTTTTAAAGGTAGGTCATCTGCCCAGCAGCAGATGGCCCATAAAAAATTATCTTGACAGCATTTTGGAGTTTTGTTTGCTTTTTATTTTTGTATTTTTCATCTCTCAGACATCTCAGAGATATCTCTCCAGCTATCATTTTTTTAATTTAAAAGAATATTACTTTATGTATTATGTTTGTATGTGATTTATACATGTATTACAGTGTACTTTTGGAGATCAGAGAGCATCTTGTGGGAGTCAATTCTCCTTAAATCATGTGGGTCACAATGATGAAGCCCAGATTGTCAGGCTTTATGGAAGTTACCTTTAATCACAAAGCCATCTTTCCAGCTCTTCAATTTGATTTTTATTATAGACTTAAACTAAATATTAATTTTTCCTGATAGAATTTTAATGTAATCAATACTAATATAAAAATCTACAATGACATGAAATACTTTCCTGTATTGATTTAGTATGTTTTCATTAATTTTAACAGAATTTAGTTTTAAGTATAAATATGAATTTCTTTTTTTCTGACACAAAATCTTGTACATACCCCAGACTAACCCTGAACTTCTTGTATAGACCAGGCTGGCTTCCAAGTCTGGTAGTCTCCTTCTCTGCTTGTCTCAGTTCCTGAGTGCTGGGATTTGTTACATGCTCCACCACACCTGGATATAAATATTAATTTTAAAGCATGATATAATCTTAGGTCTTTGTCATAAAAATGTCACATGGCAATAAGAATTCCTCCTTGAAAGCTGTTGTTTTGGAAACTGACATGAAACACTTTTCCAATTAATACAAGGTTTCAGGAAACAATAAATCACTGATTATTAAGTGACTTAATTCTAGCCCCTTTGCTCAGTGTCCCATCACACAAAAAGTTTTGCCTGCTACTACTGCAATAGGGTGTAAGTTGTGGTTGTATTAACTCACCAGTCTGTGACTTGCTGCACAGAAGACCCTGCAAAAGCTGCGATTCACAGCTTTCCTGGGTTTCATGGACCTGAAGTCTACTTGATAATCCAAATTCCCTGCAGGGATTGCAGAGTGAACCTGGGAAAGGGGAATTAGAATTAGAGATCAAAAGGTGTCAGCCCCCCAGTGGTGCAGAAGCAGCCTATGCCTTTTAGGCACTTTCTCCTATCCCCCTCAGATGGGGTCTGAGCTCTCTGGTTCTCCACAGATAACCTTGGTTCTGTTCCTTTACATATTTGTATTACTAGATTATGATACATTCTATTTAAAGACTTCAGTTTACAACTTCAGTCTCCCCACTCTTTGTTTTTACTTTCTTATTAGCTTAGTGACAGGAAAAAAAGTCTATGTTCATGTTCCCCTTGGTGCATTGGTTGCAGTATAGTTATCCTGTACTATATGGCTAAAATCGTATTATAAGTGAGTAGGTGCCATGTGCATCCTTCTGAGTCTGGGTTAGCTCACTCAGGATGAGCCTCTCTAGTTCCATCCATTTGGCTGCAAATTGCAGGATTTCGTTGTTTCTGATGGCTGAGTAATATTCCATTGTGTAGATGTACCAGTGTTTTAATCCATTCCTCGGTTGAGGGACATCTGGGTTGTTTCCAGTTTCTAGTTATTACAAATAAGGCTGCTATGAACATAGTTGAGGAAACTTCCTTGTGATTTGGTGAGGAATCATTTGGATGTATACCCAGAAGTGGTATGGTTGGGTGAGGTAGAGCTATTCCAAGTTTTCTAAGATATCGCCAGACTGATTTCCATAGTGGTTGCACAAGCTTGCACTCCTACCAGCAATAGAGGATAGTATACATAAGCGACCCAAAAAATTCCACCAGAGACCTCTTACAGCTGATAAACATCTTCGGCAAGGTGGCTGAATACAAAATTAATTCAAAAAAATCAGAAGCTCTTCTTTATACAACAAATAAATGGGCTGAGAAAGAAATTAGGGAGACAATACCCTTCACAATAACCACAAACAATATAAATACCTGGGCGTAACTCTAACCAACCAAGTGAAAGAACTGAATGACAAGAACTTCAAGTGCTTGAAGAAAGAAATTGAAGAGGACATCAGAAGATGGAAAGATCTCCCATGCTCATGGATAGGTAGGATCAATATAATAAAAATGGCCATCCTGCCAAAAGCAATATACAAATTCAATGCAATTCCTATTAAAATACCACCACAATTCTTTATAGACCTGGAAAAAGCAATTCTCAACTTCATATGGAACGTCCTTTTCTTACATCAGGGAAAACTGTTCATATCAATGCATGTAAGAAAGAGGGTTAAGTCAGTTTATTGTTCCCCTTTACTCTCTTATTGAGTCTTGATGTAATTCCTACAACTCACACATACACACATAGAGAAAAAGTGGTTCAAATAACAGAAGAAGAGCAACAGAAAACATGAGAGTCTAGAAACATGTCACATAATTATTTGATTGAAAACTGAATGTCCTGAAAGTCACAGGGGACTTCAGATGGTCAACCCCACCTTATCACATGAAGTTGCACTATGACCGCCATGTAAAAAGGAAGACCTCTGGCGGATCTGTCATGTCTGCAGTGGCTCCATTCTGAAGCTGCTGGTACATCCTTTCTCACTTCTTTTTCCTTGACCATTTCACTTGTTACTTTCTGGGAACTCTCCATATTTGAGAGATTCTAAAGACAGAAATAGGTTTTGGGTTTTTTATTTGTTATTTGTATTTTCTTCTGCTCCTGTGATCATTGCCTGTAACTTGAAAAGGGATTACAGGCTGGATGATGTGAGTGCCAGTGTGCTCAGTCATTCTTATTTTGATACTGTCATTATTAGATCTTGGTTTTTTTTCCTTTATTTTTTATTTCTTCAAGTTACATCTCAATCGCAGTCCCCTCCTTATTCCCCCTCCAGTCCCACCCTCCCACCCTCAACCCCCCATCCTCTTCCCTTTCTTTTTTCTTTTAAGTTTAAGGTATATCTTATTTCCCCCTACAGTTTCCCCTTTCAGTCCAACAAATGGCTCTTTCTCTTATAATAACAAATACAATACAATACAACAGAGGTAATTAGGCCACAGTTATGAGGGTTATATGGCTTAACGTACATTCCCAATGACCAGTCCATATGTACTTGGTACCTGACTTTAACATTCCACTATCTAAACATCTTCATGAGTTTAAAGGTCTATATCTGACTCAACATTCATACTAAATTGCAACACAATTTTAAAAGTATCTTCTTAGATCTATAACACACTCTTGACTCCTAAACAACACAAAATTTAATTATGAGACTCTAGCTATCTGTTCTTCAACCACCTCAGAGACCTGAGAGGGATAAATATATCTGATTTTATAGGAAGTACAGGGCCTGCAGCTTCCCAAACTAAGAAATGACATACCAGTGGCTGCCTGGACAGTTCCCATTTTCTCTCCATACATTACAGCATCGATCTTCAGTCATTCGGCCCCGTTTCTCTGACAGACATTGATTGTAGAGCAGGGGTTATGAAGGACTTACCTACCCTGTCTTGGCAGAGCTAGGCTGTGGACTTACCTCATTCAGGTTTTGTCCTTTTTGGACAGCATTCTATCTACAGTTGGAGCAAGGGGCTTTTCCTACCAAGAGATAGGCTTGCGACTAATTCAATCATCTCCCACTGGAGATTCTTCAATGCTCATCTTCTACTTGGAGGAGAATAGGGGGTGCTGTCAGGAGTTGATATATCTTGATATAAAAAAATCTAAAGTTATGAAAACATCTTTGAATGCCATTTTCTGCAGATCTCTTGAGGTTTTTGAAGAGGCCCCATCTCTCTCTTATATTAGGGTAAGCAGATGTTGCTTGTCTCTTAGCAGGTTTATTTCTAATTAGCTTAGCAAGTAACTATAATAGGCTGTCATAGTACCTAACAGAATTACCGGCTTGCATAACCATTAGTTTGCATTTCTTAATTATCTTAAAAAGTTTATGACAATTAGTAGTAAAAGGCTGAAACATCACATTTCATTTTTTTCCTTTACCTCCTAAGCCTTCCATCCCATTTCTCTGGGGTGGGGTGTCCTTATATAACAGTCCCTCATCTCAGTTGAGAGGTTGTATGAGGGCCAAGAGCTTCTTCATTCATTGGGGATCTACGAAGCAGTACCATCAGTGAAAAGTGTCTCGTTGCCCGGGAGAGAGAACTACTAAACAAACAAACCAATAAGCAGACAATAGATAAAAAAGACTAAAAAATAGAAAAAATATAACTAATATATAAAAATAAATAAAAATTAAAAATTAAAAATAAGAAGTCGATGTCCAAGTTCCCTTTGGTGTGTTAGTTGTAGTATCGATACCTTCTACTATATAGCTAAAATCCTTCTATAAATGAATAGATACCATATGTGTCCTTCTTAGTCTGTTTTAGTTCTCTCGGGATGAGCTTTTCTAGTTCCATCCATTTGGCTGCAAATTGCATAATTTCATTGTTCCTGATAGCTGAATAATATTCCATTGTATAGATGTACCACAGTTTTTTAACACATTCTTCGGTTGAGGGACATCTGGGTTGTTTCCAGTTTCTAGCTATTACAAATAAGGCTGCTATAAACATAGATAAGGAAACTTCCTTATGATTCCGTGAAGAGGCATTTGGGTGTATACCCAGAAGTGGTATGGCTTGGTCCTGGGGCAGAGCTATTCCAAGTTTTCTAAGATATCGCCAGACTGACCTCCATAGTGGTTGCACAAGCCTGCATTTCCACCAGCAATGGAGTAGGGTTCCCCTTTCTCCACACCCTCGCCAGCATGTGCTGTCATTTGAGTTTTTGATCCTAGCCATTCTGACAGGTGTGAGATGGAATCTCAGAGTCGTCTTGAGTTGCATTTCTCTGATGATTAAGGATGTTGAGCATTTCTTCAAGTGTCTCTCAGCCATTAGTATATTTGATGGTGAAATATTCATTCATGTCAGTGTCATTTCTGTTCACAATGTTTATTAAAATAGCATCATTATTGATAAGGTAATTTCACTGGTTCTCTTGTTTTGAGTACCTAATTTGTTTCTAGATGAAAATTAAGAATGATAGATCTACTAGAAGACAAAGTGGAAAAAACCCTCGAACTAATTGGCACAGGCAACAACTTCCTGAACAGAACACCAACAGCTCAGGACTTGAGATCAACAATCAATAAATGGGACCTCATGAAACTGAAAAGCTTCTGTAAGGCAAAGGACACTGTCATTTGAACAAAACGGCAGCCCACAGACTGGGAGAAAATCTTCACCAACCCCACATCTCACAGAGGGCTAATATCCAAAATCTACAAAGAACTCAAGAAATTAAATGCCAAGAAACCAAATAATCCAATCAAAAAATGGGGGACAGAGCTAAATAGAGAATTCACAAAGGAGGAATCCCTAATGGCTTAGAGACACTTGAAGAAATGCTCAACATCCTTAATCATCAGAGAAATGCAACTCAAGACAACTCCTAGATTCCATCTCACACCTGTCAGAATGGCTAGGATCAAAAACACAAATGACAGCACATGCTGGCGAGGGTGTGGAGCAAGGGGTAACCTACTCCATTGCTGGTGGAAATGCAGGCTTGTGCAACCACTATGGAGGTCAGTCTGGCGATATCTTAGAAAACTTGGAATAGCTCTGCCTCAGGACCCAGCCATACCACTTCTGGGTATACATACACCCAAATGCCTCTTCACGGAATCATAAGGAAGTTTCCTCACCTATGTTTATAGCAGCCTTATTTATAATAGCTAGAAACTGGAAACAACCCAGATGTTCCTCAACCGACGAATGGGTTAAAAAACTGTAGTACATCTACACAATGGAATATTATTCAGCTATCAGGAACAATGAAATTATGCAATTTGCAGCCAAATGGATGGAACTAGAAAAGCTCATCCAGAGTGAACTAACCCAGACTCAGAAGGACACATATGGCATCTATTCACTTATAGGAGGATTTTAGCTATATAGTAGAAGGTATCGATACTACAACTAACACACCAAAGGGAACTTGGACATCGACTTCTTATTTTTAATTTTTATTTTTTATTTATTTTTTATATATTAGTTATATTTTTTTTCTATTTTTTAGTCTTTTTTATCTATTGTCTGCTTATTGGTTTGCTTGTTTAGTAGTTCTCTCTCCCGGGCAACGAGACATTTTTAACTGATGGTACTGCTTCGTAGATCCCCAATGAATGAAGAGGCTCTTGACCCTCATACGACCTCTCAACTGAGATGAGGGACTGTTATATAAGGACACCCCACCCCAGAGAAATGGGATGGAAGGCTTAGGAGGTAAAGAAAAAAAATGAAATGTGATGTTTCGGCCTTTTACTACTAACTGTCATAAACTGTTTAGGATAATTAAAAATGCAAACTAATGGTTATGCAAGCCGGTAATTCTGTTAGGTACTATGACAGCCTATTATAGTTACTTGCTAAACTAATCAGAAATAAACCTGCTAAGAGACAAGCAACATCTGCTTACCCTAATATAAGAGATAGATGGGGCCTCTTCAAAAACCTCAAGAGATCTGCAGAAAATGGCATTCAAAGATGTTTTCATAACTTTAGATTTTTTTGTATCAAGACATATCAACTCCTGACAGCACCCCCTATTCTCCTCCAAGTAGAAGATGAGCATTGAAGAATCTCCAGTGGGAGATGATTGAATTAGTCGCAAGCCTATCTCTTGGTAGGAAAAGCCCCTTGCTCCAACTGTAGACAGAATGCTGTCCAAAAAGGACAAAACCTGGAAGCAGGTAAGTCGACAGCCTAGCTCTGCCAAGACAGGGTAGGTAAGTCCTTCATATCCCCTGCTCTACAATCAATGTCTGTCAGAGAAGCGGGGCCAAATGACTGAAGAGCAATGCTGTAATGTATGGAGAGAAAATGGGAACTGTCCAGCAGCCACTGGTATGTCATTTCTTAGTTTGGGAAGCTGCAGGCCCTGTACTTCCTATAAAATCAGATATATTTATCTCTCTCAGGTCTCTGAGATTATTGAAGAACAGATAGCTAGAGTCTCATAATTAAATTTTGAGTTGTTTAGGAGTCAAAAGAGTGTTATACATCTAAGAAGATACTTTTAAAATTGTGTTGCAATTAGTATGAATGTTGAGTCAGATAAAGAACTTTAAACTCATGGAGATGTTTAGATAGTAGAATGTTAAAGTCAGGTACCAAACATATATGGACTGGTCATTGGGAATGTACGTTAAGCTATATAACCCTAATAGCTGTGGCCTAATTACCTCTGTTTTACTGTATTGTATTTGTTATTATAAGAGAAAGAGCCATTTGTTGGACTGAAAGGGGAAACTGTAGGGGGAAATAAGATATACCTTAAATTTAAAAGATAAAAGAAAAGGGAAGAGGATGGGGGGTTGAAGGTGGGAGGGTGGGACTGGAGGGGGAATAGGGTGGGGACTGTGATTGAGATGTAACTTGAAGAAATAAAAAATAAAGGAAAAAAAACAAAACAAAAAAAGAAAATTAAGACTGATGTAAAATAGTAATTGAAACAAACAATAGCTTTTTAAGTTTTTCTTTAACCACACACTGGTAACAGTGATAAAGAACTCAGCACTTATTAGGCATCAAACAGAGATTAATTTCTCAAAGTTACCATTATGAATTAGCCTTCTTTTTTAAAGTGGGAACATTTTACCATGGGAATTTGGAGTCATAACCCATTAATAACCCTTAATAACCACTTTTTTAAAGCAGGATATATTTTAAGTTGAATGTTATTATTAATGCTTTATGTGTACTTATGTGCTAAGACTCTACAATCATTCATTGTACATGAAAAACAGTTAAAAAGAACTGGGAACCGCATTCATTTCAATGTATACATCTTGCAAATTACTACTTTTTTATGTTGGAGGTAGAATTGCCTAAACAGTATTATCCAATATCCATAGTTAATGATTTTAAGTTCTAAATATATATTATTTCAGGCCTGAGTTCAGAAGAGTAACTCTCCTTCTCTCAGTAGTCATTAGTTGTTGATAGTTCTCAGTGTAGGATTGCAGTCCTGTGAGATTTCCACTTTGCACTTTAGAGCATCTACTGGTTTTATCCTTGCTCAGGTCCTAGTTAGGTATTCATATTGTTGAGGTATCATGCTTGGGATGTGAAGAGGAGAAATGATGTAGTTATATTTTAACTTTAGAAAAAAATATTAAACATTAGGTGTTTAATATATGTATATATGTGTGTGTACTTCTCATGTATATGCTATTTCTTCTCTCTCTAGTCTTCTTGCCGCCCTTTTCTAAGTGTGGGGATTGTAGTAATGTACCACAATGGTCAAGCACTGTATGTGCATTTTAAAGAAAGTATTCCTTAGATTTTTGGAGCTGATTTTCACAGCTGTAGGAAAGCTAATGTGAAAAGATGTTTTAAGAAGGTGCTAAGTTTGATCACTTAGAGTACAAAGGTGCTCCTGAGCAATCTATCTCCAGACTCAAGTCACACACATGATTTTTAAGCAATAATGCATAGCTCTTTTTTTTTAGATATTTTTTAATGTTTATTTATTACTACAGGTTACATCTTCATCGCAGTGTCCTTTTTCTGCCCCTCCCAGTCCTGCCCTCCCACCCTCTACCCCCATCCCTTCCATCCCACTCCTCTGGAGTGGAGTGTTCCTACCTAACAGCCCCCCATCCCAGTTCAGCACTCATATGAGGGCCACGAGCCTCCTCATTCACTGGGGGCCTACAAGGCAGCACCACTAGGGCAAAGTGTCTCATTGATAGGAAAAAAAAGTCTATGTTCATGTTCTCTTTGGTGCATAGGTTGTAGTATAGTTATCCTGTACTATATGGCTAAAATCTGACTATAAGTGAATAGATGCCATGTGCATCCTTCTGAGTCTGGGTTAGCTCACTCAGGATGAGCTTCTCTTGTTCCATTCATTTGGCTTCAAATTTCATGATTTTGTTGTTTCTGATGGCTGAGTAGTATTCCATTGTGTAGATGTACCACAGTTTTTGTTTTGTTTTGTTTTGTTTTTGAGAAGAGTGCTCTCTGTGTGATATGAATTTCTGAGAGTTCTGCCTCCCTTTCCCTTCATAGTGAATGTACCCAGGCTCAACAGATGACAATGAGCCTCATGGCTTGAGCACAGCCTTGTTAATTATTTCAATAATGTTTTACTTGGAACAAAAGATAGTTCCTGAACTTTTTTATTTTTTTGGAAAGGTTTTAATTTAAAAGAGCAGCATAATCTCACTGATACAAATGACAGAAACTGCATTCCATTACCCTTTTCATCTTTTATATACTATAAATGGAACCAATCATACACATTTGAATTGAATTGTATGTTTTATAAGATTATTTGACCATAATGCAAGCTTTTTTCATAAATATACACTTATCTTATGTATTACCTTTTCACAAATTGTATTATGAGATAAACCAGGTATGGTGGTGTACTCTTTTAATCTCATACTTGGGTGGCAGAGACAAGTGAATCACTGTGATTTCAAAACCTCCCTGGTCTACAAAGCAAGGCCAGGGCAGCCAGGACTACACAGAGAAACTCTGTCTTGAAAAAAAATTTTGCATTATGAGGTAATATGTTTTCTTTTTGTAAATTCCTTAAAAATTTTGTTGAAGAACCTCAATTTACTTTAAATGTGATATAAGAAAATACAACTTAGATAGAGCTATCTTTGTGATAATGCAATTCAAAAGTACATGTGTAATAGTCTTGAAGCTAATCTAAGCAATAAAACACATCTGAAACTTTAAAGACATTTAAACATCTTCTGAGACCATAGGTACAAAGCACATTGTTTTCAGATCTTTGAAAAAATAGGTAAGAGTTATTTTCTACAATCTACTTCAGATATCTTTTTTATTCTGAAATCATTATTATTCACATAGACTAATTATACGACACCCTGCTGCTAGTATGAGTGCCTGGATAAATTAATTATTCCTTACTTGAGTATTTAAATCTAGACTAACAGTAATGAGGTTTAAAAGAATGACTTCAGCCTTGAACATTATTTGTAGAAATTTCCCTACATCAATTAAGTCTACCTCATCAATTAAATATATTTGAGTACATCACTAATCCAATGCTATTTGAAATCATCAAGTTGAAAATCACCATCCATATATACATGAGATGAGAGCAAATAAGAAGGACTGCTTACACTGCATGGATAGAATAAAGACTAAGCCAAGAAATCTGTAATAATAAAAATAATATAGGAGTCTGATTAGGAAAAAGTACATGTTGTTTTTTAATCAAATATTAGAAATATATAAAGGTACAAAGAATAAAATAAAACTAATCTGTTTCCTACAGAACTAGAGTTGATCAATAATTTATTTAATTCACTTGGCTTTTAACTTTGTGTTTTCAAAAGGGTTAAAATATTACAATCATGTCTAGCATTGTGGTATATGCCTTTAATCCCAAAAGTTGGGAGGCAGAGACAGAGGCAGATGGACCTCCGTGAGTTTGAGGCCACCCTTAACTATATCGTGAGTTCAAGGACAGCTGTGCAACTTTCAAAGTTCAGGAAATTAAGGAAGTTAACAAGGTTCACAGGGTCCACCCTGCCAAGGCAATAGAAGGAGTATGGTTGCTAGGAAGAGGAACTTTTTGGGCTGCTGCTTTTGTGAGTCATCAGGCATGACTTTTCTGTGAGACAGTTCTTTGGGAGCACTCATTCATGGGTGAATTTTCATTCACCCATGCTCCTGAAAATCACTCTAATAAACTGTAGACTTCCGGGATTCTTTCTTTGATCTGATGTTGGTACCTTGTCTGGCAAGAATAGACATTTGTTCTTGTCTACACAAGAAATGTCATACTGACTATACATGAATTTCCTATGTGGAACTAGTGTTCCAAAACCAAGTCAGGCAGAATTCTGTTGTCGTGCCTTAAATGACGTAGCACTCAGGGTCACATAATATCATTGTCATCTTGTTCTATTCATTGAAGTGATGACAAAAGCTCATCAAGTTCTCTACATGTGAAATAGGAAAAATTATTTTCTTATTTCCCCTTCTTTGTTTATTTAATTTATACTATATTTTTACAGAAGCAAAGAAAGCTGTCAAAATTGTGAGGTAGCTAGCAATTTCATCACACTTTAAAGCTTTTGTTGAGACTTATTTCTTTCTGTTAATTGACCTCCAACCTTATTCTGTTGAGTGTCCTTTATCTTTTATCAGGCACAGGAAGTCTTGCCTAGGACGTATGTTTTCTGAGTCTTTCAATGTTCTGATGTTTACTGATGTTTTCTACACACCTTTACACTGACATGTCTCATCATGAAATCTCTGAGTCCCCAAACTTCACTTTAGGGACACACGCCTTTCACTTTAGTTGGTGTGAACATTCATAGAAGAAGTGTGACTGGTGTACTCTATGTAAAGACTCTAATGTGCAGGGTTAAAGGATGCTAAACTGTGTTACTATTTTTCAGAAGACTTTTCTAGTGACTAACTCCTGTCGGGGTATGGGCCCATATATACTTCTACTTACCTCCTAGACAGTCTAGACTTTTAATAGACTAGAGTTAAATTGCATCTTTTTATTGTCTTTGTTGCCTCTCTTTAATCCCATTCAAGCTGCCCTCTGTCCAGAAGTGGTTCTGACATGTAAAGTAACACCATCTTTATTGTTTCTTTTAATTAAGAGAGAAGACATTCTTGGCTTCCTTAGAAATTTGCTCTCATAAAAAAATGTGATTAAAAAACATTGCCAAGGCCCAGCAGCTAGAGGAGTACATGATCCTTCATTGTCTCCCAGTTCAAGTAAATAAACAGCCGTTGGAATTCTGGGGCAAATTAGAGTTGTGTGTTAGATGACATAAAAATTTACTGAAATGGAAGTTAAGTTCATTCTTAATTGAAAAACTTAAATAACAATGCAATATATTCTCCTATTTTTTAAATGCATGTATGGGTAGCTTTATCTATTGATAGTGATATCCAAAACCTCCATGTTGAAAGAGAAAACCAACTCTCTGGTTTTCCTCGGATTTCCACATGCACATTCACACATACATTTATGCATCTATAAACATACATAATAATAAACTAATAAATAAATAAAATATAAATAAGATTAGTACTTTGCTTTAAAGAAACAAACAAAAAGGTGAAATTTCTGCTTATACTAGCAATAACCAAGATCATACAAATAGTATTTATGTATTGTGACTGGAGAAGTCAGAGGGCCTTGGAATCCCAGCAGCAGTAACTGGTTATTGAGTATGTCCTTCAAAACACATGCTAACTATTATGAGAAAAATGCCATAGACTTCATATTCTACTTTGAATGTGCTCTTGACAAATGAAATGTGCCAAGTTAATGGCTGAGATAGAACAAAAGAATGGTATGGTTGTCAGGAGAATATTTCACAAGTTGCAACAAAAATTAGCTCACAAATATGTTTAGTAGTGGAGACAGTAACCCAAGATTCATTGTATAAAGAATCTTTGGCATTAAAATAATTAATCCAAGATCTAAATCTAAAACAAAATTAAATGCAAAATTCTCATTAAATGAATTGACAATGGTCAACATATTAGACATTGTTCAATCATTTGCCTGATTAAACATTTATTATTCAAGAAATACCTTTTAGTAAGTATTGGATTAAGCCAGAAGGACTTACCATTGATCAAGAGGAATCCATGCCACCAGATAATTATGATTCATAACTTAAGCATCAATTCAACAAATAGGTTCTCATTGAGCATCTTTGTTGTTTCTTATGTGTCTTTTCTACTGCTGTGATAAGACACCACAACCAAGTTAATTTTATTTATTTATTTATTCAATTACATCTCAATCATAGTCCTTTCCCTCCTCCCGGTCCCAGTCACCCTCCTACCCTCTTCTCCCTTGCCCTTCTATTTGCTTAAAAAAAAATTTTTTTTATTTAAGGTGTATCATTTTTACCCCAAATGCTCTCCCTTCAAGTCCAATAAAATGTTATTTTTCTTATAATAGTAAATACAATACAAAACAATATTATTATGCCACAATTATGAAAATTATAAAGTATCACCTACATTCCTAATGTCCAGTCCATAAGTATTTGCAACTGATATTAATATTCTATTATTTATCTATCTCAATGAGTTTAATGCTCTATACCTAACTCAGTTTCCATTCTAACTTGCATTACCAACTTAAAAACATCTTCTTAGATGTTAAATAACTTAAAATTTAACTGTGAGACTATAAGTATCAAGTCTTCAACCACATCAGAGATCTAAGAAGGATAAATATATCTGAATATGTGGGAAGTGCAGAGCCAGCAGCTTCCAAAACTAAGAAACAACAGACCTTAAACTTAAAAAAAAGGGAAAAGGATGGGGGGTTGAGGGGGAAGAGGGTGGGAGGGTGGGACTGGAGGGGGGAGTAGGAAGGAGATTGTGATTGAGATGTAACTTGAAGAAATAAAAAATAAATTATAAAAAATAAAAATTAAAAAAGAAAGAAACAGACAACTGGCTGCCTGGACAGTCCCCAATTTCTCTCAAGTTAACTTTTAAAAGTAAGTGATTAAATTTAGATTATGATTTCAGGGAGTTAGAGCCCATGATGGAAGAGCAAAGCAATGGCAACAAGAACATCTGAAAGCTTACATCTCAATCCACAATAGGACCTAGAGAAAGTGAACACTGACAATGGTAGGATTCTTTTGAAACTGCAAAGCCCATCCCTAACAAAGTCACACCTATAAAAAATATTCATTTATTACTTCAGGTTCCATCTCCATCACAGTGTCCTCTTTCCACCCCTCCCAGTCCCACCCTCCCACCCTCTAACCCCTTTCATCCCACTCCTCTGGGGTGGAGTGTCCCTAACATATCAGTCCCCTGCCCCAGTACAGCAGTCGTATGAGGGCCAAGAGCCTCCTCATTCACTGAGGGCCTACAAGGCAGCACCACTAGGGCAAAGTGTCTCATTGACAGGAAACAAAGTCTATGTTCCTGTTCCCTTTGGTGCATTGGTTGTAGTATAGTTATCCTGTACTATATGGTTAATATCCAATTATAAGTGAATAGATGTCATGTGCATCCCTCTGAGTCTGGGTTAGCTCACTCAGGATGAGCTTCTCTAGTTCCATCCATTTGGCTGCAAATTGCATAATTTCATTGTTTCTGATGGCTGAGTAATATTCCATTGTGTAGATGTACCATAGTTTTTTTAATCCATTCCTTGGTTGAGGGACATCTGGGTTGTTTCCAGTTTCTAGCTACTATAAATAAGGCTGCTATGAACATAGATGAGGAAACATCCTTGTGGTTTGGTGAGGAATCATTTGGATGTATACACAGAAGTGGTATGGCTGGATCTTGAGGTAGAGCTATTCCAAGTTCTAATATATCACCAGACTGACCTCCATAGTGGTTGCACAAGTCTGCACTCCCACCAGCAATGGAAAGTTCCCCTTTCTCTAAACGTCGCCAGCCTGAAAATCACACCTTTTAATCCTTCTCAAACAGTTCTATAGAATGGGGACCAAGTATTAAAATATATGAGCCTTTTTAAAAATCTAAAACACCCGACCTTCCCAGGATTCTAAAGAATTGCCATAACTCATATAAGTGATCACTACTCAGACCAAAAGCTTATTTTCATGATGAAAGCAAAGAGATGTTTACAAGTTTTTCTTTGTGTCTAGACAACTGCAGTAGCTCAATTTAGAAACTATATTTATATTAGGATCTGACAAGGCCAAGTATTTTTGAATCTCAATACTATAGTGTTTATAAAACTAAGCAACTCTGTCACTACAGTGCAAAAGCAGGCTTAGGAAATATGCAAATTAGTGGGTGTGGCTCTGTTCCAATAAAGGTTTATAAATGTTTAGGATGGCTCTGGACCTTGCTGTGGTTTTCTGCTCTCTACCTTGGCTGTACTATCACTAAAGGTGGATATCACATGGGAGAGTCACAATATTATCTCATATATGTATGCGATCCTATGTGGTGATGAGTGGGCCCAGGAAAGAGGCCCCACTATCTGTTCTTAGAGGAAGCTTGGCTAGTGAGATGACTAAATAGTTTATATTTCATTCTAGGCAGATCAAAGTCCCTTAGAAGTCATCCAAAAGGAAAAGGAAAAACAAAACAAAACAAAAAACACCACATAGTCTTAGGAGTTAAATCTCACTTCAAGCAGTTTAGAAAATGAATAACATGGTGAAAGAGTGGGAAATGAGTTTAGTCCTTCTGCGGGAACACAGGACATGCTTAAGGGAGCAGATGGCATTTGATCTGGATCATGCAAGATGAATTGCATTGACTCAAGAAAGCGTACTTCAGACAGGAGGAACCATGCGTGTGTGCAGAGCTAAAGATGTAAACAGGAATAGCATATGTTAAAGATGATTTTTAAAAGCTCAAATCGAATAGAACTTTCATGAGACAGGTGAATGGAAATAAGACTTAGAAACTAAGTTTGATTCTTATACAAATGGGGAACTGAACAGTCAGAAATACTCATGGAGCCAGCAAAGTCTTTGAGTGGTAGAAGTGAGCTTTTTTTATTAGCTGGAATACAGGGGTGTGGGAGTAGGTAATGACCTACAATAGAAGGAACTGACCCTGGTTTTATAGTCACCCCCAAAGAATATAGATGAGGAGACAAGGAAGTGTGAGAGTAGAAAGGAAAGAGGGTAGCTGGTCTAAGAAGATAACTGTGCACATAACACTGTTAGGAGCTGATGATTGATTTAACTTTTATGTTGATACTCAGATTACAAGAGGAATAATCCCAACTACTAGAGAATGCAAAAATAATAACCCTTTGTGTTGGAGGAGAAAGTAGAGTAATACAACTATGTTTACAGACACATTTTTGAACTTATGCTAGGATGGATATCTGTGGCCTATGCCTAATATGTGGGAAATAAGAGATACAGAAATATTTGGGAATCAGTGGCACTATGTAGTAACTGGTACCTTGCAAAAAGCTGATAACACCCAGGAAAAATCTTGAAGAGCAGGCAAACGGCAGAGAATGGCAATGTAATTAGCACTAGCCAATGAGGTAGACTGAGAGATCAAAGAAGTAGAAGCTTTCTAGCCCTGAGAGCGTCTCTAGAAAGCTAGTGTATTTCCTCAGTTATCTTACAAGACGCCAGGCAGCATTGCAGTGGTATTAGTTGCACAATGCCAGATATCTTAAGTACAAGTGGGTGGATATTCTACAACTGGAGTCTTTATAAAAGACTGGGGAGGGGGGAGAACACTTTTAAATATACTGATTTTTTTAAAACCCAGGCTCATCAAACCAATATTAATTAATGCAATGGATTACACACACGGGGGGGGGGGGGGGGAGGGAGGGAGAGAGAGAGAGGGGGGAGAGAGAGAGAGAGAGAGAGAGAGAGTGAGAGAGAGAGAGAGAGAGAGAGAAAGAAAGTAAAAGCCACAAAAGAAGTTTTGGTAGGTGTGTGTGGGGAGATAAGAGGATACTTTAGGGTGAATATGATCAAGAATATTGTATATGTGTATGAAATTGTGACAAATGGATGAAATTATATTGAAAATAAAATGTGGCATCCATTAAGGCTAGTTATGAAGTCAAGGCCTTAGAGTATTGTGTTTCTTTTTTCTCAAAATGCAAACCTACTTCCTAACTCTCACCTTTAAAAAATGTCACTCACTATTCCCTTACATAAGTGAAGACAGATTGGTTTTCTTGTCTTTTTTTTCTTTATTTATTTTTTATTTCTTCAAGTTACATCTCAATCGCAGTCCCCTCCCTACTCCCCCCTCCAGTCCCACCCTCCCACCCTCAACCCCCCATCCTCTTCCCTTTTTTCTTTTAAGTTTAAGGTATATCTTATTTCCCCTTACAGCTCCCACTCCAGTCCAACAAATGGCTCTTTCTCTTATACTGATAGATACAATACAAAGCAACAGAGGTAATTAGGCCACAGTTATGAGGTTTTCTTGTCTTAATTTAGCCAATTTTGCCTGTCTTTGTTCCCAAGGATGTTTCGCACAGCACAGTAAATGCCCATAACCACAAGGGCATTTCTGTCAACCACTGAACAAACGCTGCCTGTGTTTCTGTGGTTTATGGGAACTTGAGCCATGAAATGTTCTTCCTTGATTCATTTAAAGCACAAGTGAGTGCTACCCAATATGCCCTGTACGGAACACCTGGCACTTGATGTGAACAGTGACAGTGGTGAGACTTTTCACACGAGATCAAATAAAACCTAAAGAAAACAGAAGCAATTAGACCTTTGAAGTTTTGTTTACTTCCTTATAAAAAGATGATAACTTCAGAATCTTGACTGTAAATGGTGTGTAACCCGAGCACTTGTATATGTGAATTAACATCTCCAGTTTTCTTTTGAAGTGTGATTATGATTCACCTCTGCTTTCTGCCATGCTTCCCTTGATCATGACAGCAGACTAAACCTTTGAACTATGTAAGCCAGCCCCAATTAAATGCTTCCTTTATAAGAGTTGCCATGGTTATGGTGTCTCTTCACAGCAATAGAAACCCTAAGACAAAGTTAGTACCAGGGACCAGGATACTTCTATGATAAGCCAGACCATGTTCTTATTTGGAGGAATATGGACTTTGGGATTTTGGATTAGGAAAGCAATTGAACAATTTAAGTGGGACTTAATGGACCATACTAGTAAAGCATGGAAGCTGGTGGTGCTGGGGGTGATTTGAACTGTGGGGGCCCAGCTTAAGAGGTTTCAGGGAAAAATTTTAGTATGTGGCCTAGAGATCTTTCCTGTGTTGGGGGGGGGGGGCGCCAAGAACATGGGCAGTGGTGTTGTCTTTGGGCAACTGACATCAATGTTAAACTTCCCAATGGTTCTCAGCAGCCAAAGTTGGATCCCCAAAATGCCAGCCTGTGTTGGTGTTTTGGTGGTGAGGGCTAATAATATCGTCTTAGTCTCTTTTACTTACTGTGGGGACATAGTGGCTTTTACATTGTTATTTTATAGTACTTTTATAGCTGCTTCCCCTGGAAAACAGTGTATTGAAGCTTGGGACATTTTTCTGATATGCCTGTGAATAAAAAAAGGATTATAACAAAGTCCCCCATACTAGATAGGCTCACAGTGCATGATGCTAGAATTTGGAGATTCTGAGGTCAGTGTGCCAACAGAACATTTTTTTTGAGGGGGTACTGTGAGAAGAATCTTTTCTTTGCTTGTCACCTATATCCTGGTACTTTGTTGGCTTCTTAAGAATTCCTTCATTTGTAGATATCTCTTTCATGTTCAAAAGAGCATGTTTTTATGTCTCTCACTTTATCTTTTTGTATATATTCTATAGAACACTAGGCATATTGAATCAGTGAACCCTACTGTTCCTCTACACAGTGTGATTTCAGCTTAATTTAACTAATTATATCTTCATTGTCCTCATTTTCAAATAAGGTCACATTCTAGATTATAGAAGTTAGAAATTCAGTGTATAAATTTTAGGGGGACATACAGAAAACCATAATTTCCAGGTAAGCCAACAATGCATCTGTAATAATAAACCACATATTTATTATTTATTTGTGTCTTTGTCTCCTGATTATTTGTTCAGTTTTGGCTTGAAGCTGAGCACATTAAAAGAAGATTCATTCAAAACAGAATTCTCGGTCCCATAGCAATAGCAAGATCCAGGGTTAATGGATATAGACAAGGGACTGTGTCTTGAAACAATGATTTTTTTTTAAAAAATCATTAAGGAATTGGATTTTTAGATTCATTTAGGTAGAGAAAGAATACATTTATTGATTAATTAAAATCAAAAATGGGCATAATACAAAGGACATTTAATGGATGAAAGTCAAAGTGTGTGCCCTTCAATAAAAATGATTTATGGCCTTAGGATTTACTAATATGAATAAAACTAATAGCTTCACAAACCTGTACTGATTTTAATTTTCTTCTGAAATATTCTTTTTTGCAATTGAAAAGATTTCTTTGATCATTGATTTTTAAACATTTTTTAGAAAATAGTTCCAAGTTTTATTTCTTATTGTAATTTTTGTTGAACATTGTGCTCACATTATCACCTGAAGGAAGATAATATCAAAGAAAAAACTGATCTTTACACAACTAATAATATGAATTTAGAAATGAATAGGAAAATTCTGCTATCCCTGTACAGCTTGTGATGCAAAGACTTAAAAATACTATAAATCAGGGTTGGAAGGGGTTTACCTCTAGGTGAGAAGTGGTTGGCAATTGATGGCTGGTGGGGGAAAAAGAGTAATCTTTCTTTAGCCATGGTCCTTGACAGAGGCTGCTCTACTGGATGTCCCAAGTCCATGTACATATAGGCAGCATTAATTACACTAAATGTGTCTTTAAATGAGTATATGAGGCTGGGAATGAAAAGTAGTGGTGAGTGTACGAGGAGTCGGAGGAAGAAAAGGGGGATGTATTTGATCAAATCATCTGTGAATGTATAAAATTCTCAAGCAAAAATTTTAAGATAACACTGCGAATCTCAGAACACTCTCAGTTCTGGGTGCAAGGCATGTTTTCTGGGAGTTACCAAGGTCAATGTCTCTCTCTCTCTTTGCAAAGTTTACACATAACAGTATTTAATTAAATAACATGGATCTACCCCTTATCATATGATCGATATCTAACATTTTACTGCTATGCTTTTGCTTGTGGGTGGAATAGAGGTTACAGGAATGGTGGATAGTTGTGGGAATGGATGTGGGATGTGGAAAGGCATAATAAATTTTGTGGTTACTAGGAAGCCAGTGTTCCACTTTTGTTTTGTCACTACCTATCATGATGGTCCAGTTCTATACTCTTCTACATCAGTGCCAATTTTAATGCTGTGATGCCTCCAAGGAGCTACAGGAAGTCTACTCAAGGTCAAGGAACAAAGTTTGAAACAGTTCAATGACATTCTTTATATGCTCGGTTTTAAAAATGCAACAGACCCATTGTAGGACAGATGGATGTCTATTATGAATAACTTTAACTGTATCTGGAATAAAACATTAGTAGTGAACAGAGACATAGTTTGTCACTCTTCCTTTTTCTGGATCTCCATGGAAAACACATGTGTTCTATATCCCTCTTACACTGGCCCTGTGTGCCCATTTTCATTCTCCTCCAGCTTTTAAAGAAATTTCCTTGATGGTTAATGACAGTTGGAACATAGTAATCACCATCAGAAAGATGAGTCATGAGGCTTATCTGAATTCTAGCCCAGTATTCTATGACATTTAGAACATTTTCAACTTTTCATGAAATTCTGAAAGCTTGCTGCTTATAGAAATGAGTTTTGTGTGTAATATGGTCAAGCCTGTTAGTTGAGTGTCTCTCGTCTGCAGAGAAATTTTGTTATCATCTGTGACATCCTCATTCTAACTATAAACTCATCTTGGTACATCTGGTATCTAAATTTAACTTCAACATCACCAGATATATAGAAAAATCTAATACAGTATCTGACTGATGCTAACTTTCTTATGTGAATGAGAAATGTTACTGAGGGTATAGCCACAGATGTTTGTATTCTCGCTGCTCTTTGATTCTTGTGTAACATGATATGTTCTCTAGTAAATTGTAGAATATTTTGCTTGATGTACCCTATTAAAATCTTCATTACACAGAAGAGAATCTACTTGTGTCTGATTAAATAATATGCTTGAAATTTGGTACAGGAAAAGAAATTTGGTACAGAAAAGAGGAAAACAAGGCACTTTCCCCATTTTCTTCAATGCTGGAGGATGTTTTCAGATTACATTTTTTTTTCATAAAAGGAGTAATTGCATAGCTTTGTAGAAACATGGAATAGCAAATAATTCATGCAGTGGTCACTCCATAGAGTCTTTAAAAACTGAGTTTAGCTTGCTTTCCTCAAGTATCCCCATGCCACCTAAAACCTAAAGAAGATACTGTGATCAGTTCTATAAAAGTAGGGGAATCCATACTTTCATTTGTCATTCAACAGGATTCATCTCTCAGGGAAATCTCTAAGATGTAAAAATACCACAGGCATTTCTAAGCTTCTGCTTTTCTCCACATTTATTTTATTGGAAAAACAAAGCAGTTTTCATGTTGACAGTTGGAAGGAGGACAAAAGAGTGTTTTAATTAGATACTCTCTTAGATAACTGGCAATTAGGACAGCAGAATTTGAGGGAGGGGGTCTCTTTAGAAGTGGAGGATCCACTATAAGGAATCTCAACTGCAGTTCCCTCAAGAGTTTATGGGTATCAGGTGCCCATGCTAGCTATCCTGAATGGCTCATGTGAGGCTCACTGGGAATTGCCATTGTTGAGGAAGTGTTCCCCTAGCAAAGGAAAGGTTTCAAAATCATTCAGTATAGCTGGTGGGAGGAGTCTGCCTTGGACTTTGGCCTTCACTTGAGAGTATCGTTTCTATACAGTTCAAGCCTAGTATCCTAGAATCAAAATTTAACAGGACATGAGCATTGCAAGTTCAGAGATCTTTTTGACTGCCATGTTTTTTTAATAATTTATTTTTTATTTCTTCAAGTTACATCTCAATACAATCCCCTCTCTACTACCCCTTCCAGTCCCCCCATCTTCCCCCGCTTCTCCCTCAACCCCCCATCCTCTTCCTTTTTTTTTGTAAAGTTTAAGGTATATCTTTTCCCCCCAACAGCTCCCCCTTTCAGTCCAACAAATGCTTCTTTCTCTCATAACAATAAATACAATACAGAACAACAGAAATAAATAGGGCACAATTATGAGAGTTATATGGCTTAGCATACATTCCCATTGTCCAGTCCATATGTATTTGGCACCTGACTTTAACATTCTACTATCTAAACATCTCCATGAGTTTAAAGGTCTATGTCCAACTCTACTGAACAACTCTCTACCTTACTCTACTCTACTGTATTGTCTACTCTTCTTTACTGTACCCTACTCTTCAGTGCTCAGCTCTACGTACTCCTCTTAGCTTCTCTTTCCTGTATGTTCTACTGAGAGTTGGGTGTATCCTATCTCTGACTCATTCTGTCAAATCTTTCTCTGATTTGTCACTTTGTATTTTCCTAAATTAGACATAACTTCCAAACATTGGTGCTTTCTTCTACAAACTAACTTTACCTTCATTGTTTGGGATTAAAGGTGTGTACTACAGACATGTCTGTATTCCAGTTAGAGGGAGTAAAGGTGTATCATTCCAGCTGGATCAGTTGCCAGAGCAGTCATGTTGCTGGATTAAAATTCCTCTACAGTATGGGAGCCAGTCTTAATGAGGAACCAGGCTTGTCTTGCCTTTACAAAACCACTCAGGGTATAAATTAGTAAAAATTAGGGACCTTTGAACCCTATAGAGAAAGCAAATGTCAGTTATATTTTTCTTAAGTCTACCTGAATCTACTGCTTAGAAAAAAATCAAATATCCAGAATACCAACTAAGACTTTTCACTAATATACTATAGCAAAGACTCTAGAATTTCCAGAGTTCTAATACAACAAAGCAGTCAGGAAATAAACACAATGGCAGACAACAAATATTTAGTCAAGGTTACCTTGGGCAGCATATTCTGTGGAAGACCTCCCTGTGTCTCTCATTTTTTCTGTCTGTGTGAAGTAGCTTTGACTATCTACACTGTACAGATTTAGATGTGTGATCAAGACTCAACAATTTAAAATAACACTGGAGTCTTTGTAACTCTTTCTGTATCAGTTGTCATTGTGAAAATGCAGTTTTCTGAATTCTCGGAAGTTCTGTCAATCACTAAAACAATTTTCAGTCTCTAAGAAAGGCATTGAAGATGGAAATGTGACAGGCCAAAGCCATTGTGCCTACAACCAACAAAATAGGAGATAATAAGGAAGAAAGGCTTGACTCTATAAATTATGGGACAAAAAACCATATGCCAAAGAGTCAAAAAGAGATTTTTCTAGGGAAATAGGGAAGTTTCACAGAGATTTAAAAACTTGAAAGATCTCGGGCAACTGTCTTCTGTATTGATTTCTCAGGTTTCTCAAGGCTTAAGGTAAGGCTCCAGTCTCCTTTGCTAGTGAACACACATGAGGAACCATGCCATTGTAAAGATAATTCTAGAACATAACTTTTTTTTCAAAATACTTCATGCTAATACCTTTCCCCCAACCCCTAATTTGGAATAAGAGAAGTTAGGAAGCTTTCAGTAATAGTAGGCCAAACAATTCATATTTATTTTCAAATTAATTTTGGTCACTTGGTTCAATTCAAATAACTTTAAAATCGGTTATTATACTAATTACTGGAAAAAAATAACATGTTCCAAAGGGTTCCAGTGCAGAAATACCTGTCTTCTCAGTCCTTTATCATCTCCATTATTTTTATCCACATCTCACTCTTCCTTATACTAACACAAAACATCAGTGTTGTTAATGTCTCAGGCTCATTCACATTATCTCTCATTCCTATCCAATTTCTTTATTCATAACACAGAGGAACCAAATGTTTGAGGTTATAAAAAGAAAATATTCCTTTTTAAGGAGCCAGGTGAGTTGATTTGCTATTGTTGGAAAGCTTTGTGCAAATCGAGCACTGAGGATATGAATGCCCCACTAAGTTTAATGCATTTTTACCCATGTTTAGATATCCAATGTCTAGTTGGTTTTCTTTAATATGTTATTTAGCGTTTTTTAAAACAAGTCTTCATTTTCTTTAATGGATAGAGATTATGGCGCATACTAAGTACTCAAGTATTCATTCAGTTGCAGTAATTACGATCTTCTCATTGCTTCCATTTTTGTTTTCATGGGGGGTTTTGTTTTGGTGTGTGTGTGTGTGTGTGTGTGTGTGTGTATGTGTGTGTGTGTGTGTGTGTGTGTAGTCTTTCTTCACCCTCTCTATATTTATTGAAGAATAAAAATTTTCAGAAATGTCCAGTTTGTAACATCTTAAGCTGCATTTTTTCAACATTTATTTATTTCTTCAAGTCAGATCTCAATCACAGTTCCCTCCCACCTCCCCTTCCTGGTCACCCTCCTACCCTTTTCCCCTTCCCTCTCCAATCCAATTTCTTTTTAATTTGAGGTGTATTCCCCCTTTTAGTCAATAAAAGTTTCTTTTTCTTGTAACAACAAATGCAATACAAAACAATGAGAAGAATTAGGGAACAATTATGAAAACTATAAGGTATAACAGATATTCAGTCCATAAGTATTTGGCAACTAGTAATAATATTATATTATCTGTCTATCTCTGTGAGTTTAAAGTTCTATACCTAACTCAGTTTCCATCCTAACTTGCATTACCAACATAAAAACATCTTCTTATACCTAGATATCCTCTTAATTCCTAAACAACTTAAAACTTAACTGTGAGACTATAACTGTCTTGTATTCAACTACATCAGAGACCTACAAGGAGAAATGTATCTGAATAAATAGGAAGTGCAGAGCCAGCAACTTCCAAAACTAAGAAATGAGAGAAAACTGGCTGCCTGGACAGTCCCCAATTTCTCTCTATAATGTTGAAGCATCTATCTTCAACCTTTTGGCTTAGTACAGTATTTTACTCATGTTGAAAATGGTGTTTACTTAACTATGTCACTATATATAGTATAAGTTTTTTTTCCAGTTAAATTGATCTTTATTTTATTTTTTTAATAATTTATTTTTTATTTCTTCAAGTTACATCTCAATCACAATCCCCTCCCTACTCCCTCCTCCAGTCCCACCCTTCCATCCTCCTCCCCCTCAACCCCCCATCCTCTACCCTTTTGTTTTTTAAGTTTAAGGTATTTCTTTTTCCCCCCAACAGCTCCCCCTTTCAGTCCAACAAATGGTTCTTTTTCTTATAACTATAAATACAATACAAAACAATAGAAATAAATAGGCCACAATTATGTGAGTTATATGGCTTAGCATACATTCCCAGTGTCCAGTCCAGATATAGAGATATAGAGATATTGATATAGATAGATTGTATGTGGTGTTTCTGAAGACAAAACTATCCATGTCCTGATTCTGTGGACCTGTGATCTTGTTTAGGATATCTTACATAACAAAGGGCTTTTACAGATGTGAGATTGTGTTAATGACCAGTAGTTCCAGAAACAGAGGTAACCTGGAGGAAACATTCAAGGAGAAACTTTGCTGGATTTGCAGATGGATAATAGAGAATAGGAATCAAAGAATGTAGGATACCTCTACACATAGGTGGTGGGAAGTAAACAGACTCTCCCTTGGAGCCTCTGAAGAGTGACATTCCTGTTGATATCTTCAGTTTATCCCATAGACACCCGTTGGACTTTGGACTTCTAAATTCATTATGAGATAATAAATTTTAATGAAACCAGTTAAGAGTAACAGCCTTTGGTTTGATCCATAATAGTAACTAGTTATCAATAAAATCTTGTTGATCTAAGACTGATCTTTCCCAAACGTTGCTTGCTCAATATATCTGAGTAGAGTATGAACAGCTTAGGTCCTATGCTCCTCAGAAAACACACTCCCTTGTGTTCAGCTGTGACCACTTTCAGATTTAGAGATTATGACAAAGGAAGGATATAGACTTTGCATCCTCAAGATCCTCTCTGAAACCATTAAATCCCAAGAATGAGCAGTAGTGGACTGAAGATATAGCTCAGTGGTACCGAGCTTTCATACTATGCACAAATTCTATATTCAATATCTAATATGTCAGAAGGGAAAATAAGCATTAGCATATCCTTTTCTTTATAAAAATATTGTCCTTTGCCATCATATATGTTTATGACATAGAGGTCTGAATTTTTCAGAAGCAAAATGTACATGACCTAAGGTTTGACCTGGGGATCATATGTCAATACCTCTTGTCAAAGGAAAAATGAGAAAATGTTTTTTCAGCCTCTCCTCTCCTTTTATTACAAACTCTGATTCCCTCACCTCTCTAGGAACTTCTAGCATATTTGGTGAGCTATAACACCATAGTGTACACATGGTTTCCACTGCTGCCTCTCCTCACCACAGTCCATGTTGAGCTCATCCCTGTCCCTTTCTCCTATTTTGACAGCACTCCTAGTAGTTGGAAGCCAACTTTGTGTCTCCTTTTGCCCGCAGAATCCAGTGCAGGCAAATAGTTCTGTATCACGTACTTAGCACATTCCTAGGAACACAGGTATTGTGTGGAGGTCATTGTCACATCCCAATTATCCAAATACTCCTACCTGATCTTAAAGCTCTTTGACTTCCATTATAGTCATTTTGTTGATGATATTCATAATTTAGTGGCAACATCTTTAAAGAAAAGCATGGGTACTGAGCTTCAGTCTAGTAGGTCTCAGGCTTGAGAGAGGGTTGGAATCATCTGAAGGATTTGTAAAAATGCATTCCCTGCATTTCCCAGGATTCATCTCAGCTATCTTTGTAGGGCATCTTCCTAAGCATACAAATGGAAGACTAGAGGTGACTATGGAGGAAGATGATAAAGGTTTACACAAAAGCATCAATTCCAGTCTAGCTTGGGACATGAGTAAAGAAGAGAACTGTATCTATAATGATTCAAGGGGAAGAGGGTAGAGTCAGAGAACTTTTGACCAAAGGGCTGAGATGTTTTTGCAACTATTTACTTTTCTTTTCTATGGGATTAATCAAAGATAATAAGACTAGCTCCACCAATGAGAATGACAGCAGTGCAAATCTAAAATGTAGGTGAGAGTCTTGGGCAGATATTGCTGAATTGGCTGTCCTGGGTCAACCAGAGGACCTGGTGCAATGGTCACTTGGTTAGTAGTGCTAGTGGTGGTAAAATCAGCAGTCACTTGGTTAGTAGTGGTTATTTCGTGGTCATCTTTATTTTAATGCCACAAATATGTCTTCAGCTATGTGCAGTTAGTTGGGAGATCTAGAGATTAAATCTTGAGAAAACTTGATCCGAATTGCTGATCTATATTGGTAAGTATTTCAAAACATTTTTGCTACTACAGGAGTCCTACACATAAGAATATTATTGTCCTAGAGCATGTAGTCGAACATCTATGATATTGCTAGCCTCTTTCTGGCAAGTTCATGTAGGAAGAAAACTACCTGTTGGATCAACCTTCACAGAAACATGTGACTTCAAATAAGAAATAAGTAAACAATATGAAAATAGAACATGGAATTCTTCTCTGCCTTCTATTTCTGTGCCCAATACAGATGCCTATGTGACTATCCTCAGAATCTTAATTTTGACATGGATTTCACTGTCAGGCTTAAATTTTGGAACATGAGGTTTTAAAAATATGTGGATTTTTAAACCCCCAGCTTAAGTATTGGAGGGCCCCATCTGACTTCCCTTTCATACTTCAGTTCCAGCATACATTGAAGGCTCAGTACAAGTTCCCTGATTAGGAGATGGAATCAGATCCTGGGGTCCTGGAGTAAAATTCTAAATTTATGAGAACTTTACTTGCGAAATAAAACAATAACATCTGTCTCAAAGGTTTCTGAGATAAAATAAAATAGTACTTACAGATTCTGACCACCCATGGGTTTTACTCTTTCTCTGGAGCAATGGTATTCTCTATTTACAAAGCATGGAGGCTTTGGTATAATGGTCCGATAGCCCTATGAGGAGCAGGAACAGCACTGGACAAGGCTGATGATCTGACTGAGTGTTCTAAGTGCAGGACAGTGCTTAACTAAAACCAAAAGCAAAAACAAAACAAAACGAAAAGAATAGAGAAAAATTTTGGTTTGAGCCTTATAACACAGGCATGTAACCCAAGATGTTTGGGAGACTGAGGTAGGGAGATCACAAACCCAAGTCATCTTATTCAAATTAGTGAGATCCTGTTTCATAACAGCAACATTTAAAAGCAGCGGGAGATGGATCAGTGATAGGATCTAGCTTGTGAAAGACCCTGAGTTCTATTCCAAGATTACAGATTCACAGACATGCAGACACAAACACATACACAGAGAGAAGGGGTGGGAGGTGGGCAGGTGAGTGAGTGTGTAACAGGATGGGTGGTTGTAGAGAGATTTTGTCCATGATAACTATTTTGGCCTTGATCCTTATTGTTATGAGTGCTTATTGGAAACTGGCTTGATTATGAACTTACTCTGCAGCACTGAGGAGGGAGGAGCTAGAAGAAAAGTTTTCCTTATTTTACAGATAGAAAGTATAAATGCTATGAGTAATCCTCTGTTTACTAAACAGCCAGGATTACAAAGATACAAGGAATACAAATTGCCAGGCACCCAGCTCAATTTCTCATTCTTCAGAGTCTCCTTAGTGGTTTCTTTCCCCTCAGCAAGGAAGTGACTCTTCTGGATGTTCCGAATGTTCTAGCTGACTGCTAGAACAAGAATGGCTTGTCATATTCTACCAGTTAACTCTTTCATTATTATGGATCCCAGGGTGCTCTCTCTCTCTCTCTCTCTCTCTCTCTTTCTCTCTCTCTCTCTCTCTCTCTCTGTCTCTCTCTCTCTCGTGTGTGTGTGTGTGTGTGTGTGTGTGTGTGTGCGTGTGTGTATCCCTAGAGAAACTGAGTATTAGCCTCTGCATTAACATTCTGTCCTTTTGTGTCAGATGTCACATTACACAGTCTTCTTTTTTCCCACTGTGAGATAGAATACTGTATAGACCTCAGAAAGAAAGGAGACACAGCTGTTGAAGTCATGGCAAAACAACACTTGCATTTTCCTCTTATATGTGGGCCTCATGTTCCTAGATTCATTCTCTGAGTCGCAGCACTTTGGTATGGATGGCTTTTCAGACAGATGGCAAGCTGGCACTGTGCAATCTCCACAGCCTCCCTTGCCACAGCTCACATCTCTATGCTGGTGAACAGAGTTGATGGAAAATGTTAGTGCTGACTGCAGTTCAACAAAGCTGTTTCAGTGTGTGTGCTGTGCTGAATCCACATGATTTCTAGAAAAAAAATCCTTAAAATTGATATAAATGCCTTAGAATAAGTATGCTGTGCTGAATAGACATTGCTTTTATTACAGCTGAATGCTAGCTTCTGCTCTCCTTTCTGAGAATGCATTTCAGCATGGATAGCTCAGATCTTGTCTTGAGAGGAGTGTTATAAATCAGAAGAAAGTGGTGCTGAGCTGATAAGCCTGAGTGTAGCTTTTAAGTCCCTCTGAACCTTGTGGTGGAATTGTGTGTATTCATGCATTTGTGTGTGTGTGTGTGTGCCTGAGTGAGCATGTGTGTGTGCACGAGTGACTGTGTGCGTGCATATTTCTACACATGCATAGGTAAGATCAAATGATTTATATTAATATGTTAAACTAAGTGTCCTACTAAAACAGAATGCTTTGTCTTCCTTGGACTCGTCTGGTCTGATCTAATTGCTTTTCTGTTCTCATGATGATCCTATCACCGATTACCTCATTTTACTTGTGTTCTGTGATAAGACTTGGTACTATTTGACACATTGTAGGTTTTTTACATGGTTAATTACAACAAGATGTGGTTTAAAATGTTCTGTAAATAACGTACTTGAAATGCCATCAGAAATCAATACTTATAGAGGAAAGGTTATAAATACTAGCATATGTATTCATGGGATTTGATTCATGATCCTGACTTTTAAAATCTATACGTATAGTATTCACAAGTTTTCTCATTGTAAAACATTTTGCTACTGTGTGGAGGAATACAAAAAGTGTGTGCTTAGTGTCAACTAATGATGAGGCTGTTGTCATTACATTTATTCTTTTGAAGAGTTTTGGAGCCATTTTGCCTTCTTTAAGCTCATAATTTATTACTTCTTGCATACATTTTATAGAAAGAATTCCTAGGGAATGAAGTAATTGGTGGGTAGTGTAAAATGAAGAATACACATTGGGTTTTGAGGCGTCTTCTGGAATATTCCTCTGGTTCCTATGGCATGATACCTCCTGATTCTGCTATCACAATGTAATTTCAAGAGAGCATTGACAAGACGCATATAATTTGCCAGTCTGTGCCATGTATGGATCCCCCTGCAACTGTGCAACCTTTTATACACCTTAAATACATGTATATATGCATTTATAGGTGTGTGTGTACAGGCAAACATATACACACATGTGCACACATACACACGAGTAACCTGCATATCACATTTCTAAAGGAGTAAGAATACAATATGTAATTCAACCATACAACCAACATATTTCAAAATAATTCAAGATCTATATAGAATTTCTTAATTCCATGAAAGGAAAATATGCAATTTCTCAAAATATTTCACAGCCTTAACAGCTATCTCTCCCACACCCAACATTCCTGCACTGAGATTTCTGTCTCATCTCATTTCTAAGCTTTGGTATTTTTTTTTCCTGTAAAACTCCTCCATTTCCATCTCCTCACCTCTCCTGTTGCTTTCTTTCTCTTTATACTTCCTTCCAATTCTCAATCACAGGAGCTAGACAGATCCAGAGGGCTTGGAGAGAAGGAAAGGAAAAGGATGAGACAGTTAAACAGAATTCCTCCATAGTTGACCGTGTAGTAAGGCTGAGGAGAGCTAAATTTCTGTACAGTGTGTTTTGTTATTGCTGTAATCTCTTAGTGGGTGCTACCTTGGTTGTGCTTGCTGACATAAAGGAAGCTGTTGGCTTGCAGAAGTTTTAGGGCTTAGAGATTACTAACTTCACTAAGAATAGCAGGAGCAGAATATTTATGACTTTAATGGTATAATTAGAAATTTAAGCTCCACTCCCACCATTTCATGATTCTATTTCTAGCTTTCTGAAATAGGTAATGTAGTAGATGTGTACTTTTAGAAACATTAATTTTCTTGTTACTCTTTTAAAAATTGATGGATAAGTGAATATAAACCTCATGTCTTTGATCTTTACATTTAAGTCCTACTCCTTTATAAACAGTCACATCAAATGTCATATTAACAAAATTTTCTGTAGATTTTTGTCATGAGCTGTGAATAATCTTTTGTTTTATAAAATTTTCTAAATTTGCTGTGAGAACCTTTCATGAGTTTAAAGTTCTTGAAATAAATTCAAATGGACTGCTCTGATATGTTATGTATTCGTTATATCTTTCCCAGGATTTCAGTGATACGTAAATCAATTATGAAACTCGCAATTTTTCAGTCCTTAATCTAGAGAAATATTTACAATTGTGATTTCACAGTGAGTTGAAAGTGTCAAAATTTGCAAACTGCTATTTAATTGAGAACAATAGGAAAAACTTTGAGTGAAGTGAGCATGGGCTTCTTGGCAGGTAAGACTTGTGTATTAGCTATCAAGTTTAGACAAAATGATTTGTCATTTTCTAGACTCAAGTATCCCTAATGCATAAAATACTTACCTCAGTGTGCAAAGTAAATTACCTATAATATACCACCCACTGTAAGTCACATCTGCCTCCTTCTGATATACTATGGTTTAATTTTCATTTCACTCTAGAAAGCTTTTTGTGCTTGAATGTATTACATTTCCCAGGACTCCAGTTATAAATGACACAAAATGAATATGCTGCAGGGGAGGAAACTTAACCAGTTACATATTCCTTGTGGGTGGTTACATAATATCTCAATGCACAAGGAACTTGGTAAAGCCTAAATGCAAGCCCTGAGCATGAGGACTCCTTAGTGTTTTCATGTGACTGTTTGGGAGACAAAGAGACGAGTTTTATCTTGATTGTGTTATAGAGCTGCTGCCAGACATCTGTATTTAAGTCAGAGTTCACAGAGAGACTAATGACTGGCCAGTTTCTATGTAGTGTGCAGATCTCACTGTTTCTCTATAAGATTAGAATTACAATGTGATGTCAACAAGCTCACATGTGCCATATTTTTTTCAATATTGATAATTGCCTCAGCATTCCATCAGATTGCTGAAAGACTGAAGGTAAAACAGTCACTTGGGGAAAGAGAGTGGGTGGGGATGTTTATGGATGAGTTTTACATTGGCTTCTGTCGTGGTCACTTTACTCCTGGCTTTTCCATATTCCAGGGACTGGTCACAGCATTGCTTGTGGTTACATCTAGAAGCCAACACTTTCTTGGGAGTGGCTTTTTCTTTATGTCATTATCTGTGGCATTTATGTTCATCTTCCCTGAATACCTTAATATGAGCCTACTTTTACTGCCTGGAACCACACACGCTAACTTCTCTCCACTGTATGAGTCAACCCTTTCTGTTACAGACTCCTTGACTGCTGCTGTATCACGTCATGGTTCCCATGACTGTGCACACAGGCTGTCTGTGTGATTTCCTTATCCCATCACTGCAGGTGTCACACCATAACCTAACAAAGACTCTGATTTTCTGAAATCTGGGCTAGTGCAAAACAGAAAAGTATAAATTTTTACTACCTCAAATGCCTTATAAAGCCAAGTTTTATGTCTTCCAATAGGTTCATCTAAAAATTGTCTATACCCTGAAATATGTTCCTTTCTCTAAAGAATATAATTTTCATGGAACTATTATAGCTCAATGCATAATATTGTGATGAATGAAAATCCCTCATGTTGTTGGCCTATTGTTAGTAAAAATTATCCATGATGTCTAATGCTTTTTTTTCCATCTAATAAGGAGAGTTTATATTTTATGTAACAATTAATTAATGTTGCTGAAAGATTATAAAGACAAGAAAAATCATTTCTCTTTTGCTCATTTCCATATTCCTGGTATTCATAATTGAATAAAATGTCAAGACAAAATTCAATACATATCAAATGATCTAAAAAATGAGCCATCAAATGCTTTCCTTATTAGTAGATACTGTTTTTTAGTCTCTCCACCCTGAAAAACATAAGTTTTTTGCCTCTTTGGCCAGTATCCTGTGTGGATAAAGGTCACAGCAAGTGATACGTTTTATAAATCAATCCAAAGATTTTGATAGAAGCTCATAGTCAAATATTTCTAACCTGTGTAGTTTAGGCTGTTTTAAATAATAGAACAAAAATGGCAACATGAAGTTGTAGACTTACAGTTTGATGTTGTTTATGTTTGAGTTACTTGCAATTAAAAAATTCTTATCAACTAAGATAAGTGGTATTTGAGTGACTCAAAGTTGTTTCATTTCTCAGAATGCACTGAATGATTTGTTTGGTTAGATCTATTGAAGTTGAAATGTCTATAATGCAATGACTTTATTATTAGAATAGTTTTCTTTCTGTTGCTTCTTCTGTTGTTCAAACTAAATACTAAAATAAATTTTTTATTTCCTCAAATTCATATGCTGTATGAATATGAAGAATGAGCATTTGAAGCCAAGTGCTTTGTCTCTAAGCAACAGAGGTCATCACAACTCATATCAACCAAGCTCTTTTCAGAGGTCCCAAGTATTTAAGCAGCCAGCTTGGTTTTGCTTCAGGTTAGGATAAAAACCATTTTATTTCACCAGTTTATCTTACAGAGGCCTGAGTGTGGTCAGAGGAAACCCATATACAGTATAGTTCATAGCTGTACAGTGCTAGTTAATCATGAAACTGAAAAATTGTGTATTCTAGATTATGCTGTTATTAAAGGAAAGTAGCTGGTATTATGCATAGCAACTGTGAGTTAAGGGTGTCAGCCAGTTTGAGATATGAATATTTATTCTAAATATAGCTGGCTTCTGATTTTGAAGAAAGACACCCACATAAAGGCAAGATAAGAATCCAACTTTGACCTCCCCTTAATGTGTGTATTAGTTGTCATTTGTATCATTTCCCAAGCCAGAGAGGTTATGACATGTGCTATGGCAGCCATATCCCCATTGCTTACATATAAATCAGTCGTGTGTGTTTTCTGCACTGCCAATCTGTGCATTTCTACTGTTCACAGAGATTACATAATACTGAGTCTTGACCTAAGCTAAGCCTTCTGTCCCCTGTGGAAAAAGATGATAGATCCTTGTCTCTAAGATCCCCAGTCTAATAAAACACTATGTTAACAAAGACTAGGAGAACCAGATGCTATGCACAAGATTAAACTCTTAAGTAAAATCATTACATGAATTTTATTTACAGGTCCTTATCAAATCTGTTTATTCTCAAAGTTGGAAGATACTTAGAACTTAAAAAAGAACAACAAAATCCATTATTGTGAATACCGAAGGCCCAGGGCAATGACATACTTTTGCAGTATCTTTCAAAGTGGTTTAGAGGTATGTGATCATTACATAAATGCTTGAAGAAATGTAAGCATTTGATAAGCAGTGAGAATTTGAAAAATGTTTCAATCAGTTCAGATTATTGTAGCAAAATATCATGATCTATAAAAACACCATAAGTTTTTCAAGGCCTAACACCATCCTCAGACTCCACCTCTTAGTCAAATATATGATTAACTTTTAACATATGTATGCACAGATTGCATAAACATTCAGACCTTAGCAGCCAGGATAGGAAGAGGAGAGGAAAATTATTTATGCTACCATCTTTTTAAAGACATGTTTTTCCTCCCTCCCTCCCTCCCTGCCCATTGTTACATCACTGACCGTGGTTACATCACTGACCATTTTTTCATCACTGCCCATTGTTACATCACTGCCAATTGTTACATTACTGCCCATTGTTACATCAATGCACATTCTGATATCATGGCCCATGTTACTTCAGTAACCATTGTTACATCACTGCCCATTGTTACATCACTGCACATTGTTACATCACTGACCATTGTTATATCACTGCCCATTGTTACATCACTGCACATTGTTACATACCTGCCCATTTTTACATCACTGCCCATTGTTACATCACTGCCCATTGTTACATACCTGCCCATTGTTACATCACTGACCATTGTTACATCACTGCACATTGGTACATCACTGCCCATTTTTACATCACTGCCCATTGTTACATCACTGCGCATTGTTACTTCACTTCCCATTGTAACATCATTGATCATTGTTAAATCACTGCCATTGTTACATCACTGACCATTGTTACATTACTGACCATTGTTACATCACTGCCCATTGTTACATCACTTCCCATTTTTGCATCACTGCCCATTGTTACATCATTGATCCTTGTTATAACACTGATG
>CAJQZJ010032066.1:9080598-9124191 GCA_907164525.1 Lophiomys imhausi | reverse complement strand
GATGATTGTTATATCACTGATAATTGTTACATCACTGCCCATTGTTAAATCACTGACCAGTATTACATCACTACCCATTGTTACATCATTGACCATTTAATAATCACTGACCATTGTTACATCACTGCCCATTGTTACATCACTGCCCAATGTTACATCACTGACAAATATACCTCTTCCTTCCTTCCTTCCTCCCTCCCTCCCTCCTTCCATTCCTTTCTTTCTTCCTTCCTTCCTTCCTTTGGAGTGATCTAATAGGTGCATATGTCAGAAATAAGCTGTACTGTAGAAAACAGTTGGAGAAAAATTGAAGTTTGCTTAAAGGCATGAAGAACTGAGACCTCAAAAGGAGAGTTGCAGGACTTTAAGGGCCAGAGGTAGCGGACATCCGCAACCAAACAATGTGTGCTGGAGATAATGTGCAGTTGCACATAAGAACGCAAGGGAGCAGTGCCTGCATGCATAAGACTTTCACAAGATCAAGTCAGTCTGAACCTCAGCAATAGAGGGACGGAACTAATGAAATTCTACAAAAACTCAAGGATTTATTAGCAAGTGATGGTTGTTGGAAGAGGAAATGTCAGTTTTCTTTAGAGAACCTTCCCCTGGAGGGTGCCAATCCTGCAGCAGATGGTCCTATATCCATGCACACTAATTTGACTCAGTGAGTTTTACCGAAAGAGCACATGAAGTTGGGAAGGAATAGTAGAAGGAAGGATGAGGAGCGGTTAGATTGGAGGAGAGGTGTATTTGATCAAAATGCATTACATGCATGTTACCTGCTAGTGGGACACTTTGCCTTAGTGGTGATGCCATGTAGGCCCCCAGTGCATGAGAAAGTTCTTAGCCCCCATATGACTGCTGAACTGGGGAGGGGGCAGATATGTAGGGACATCTCACTACAGAGGTGTAGGATAGGAAGAGAGGGGGGAGAAGGTGGGAAGGTGAGACCAGGAGGGGTAGGAAGAGGGCACTGTGATGGAGATGTAATTTGAAGTAATAAATAAACATTAAAAAAGTGAAATTCTTAAACAATAACAAAATAACTTGAGAGACAGAACTAGCCTTTCTCTTTGCCAATTAAAGTATGATGATGGTATCTACGTCATAAATCTGAAGAGGACCCTGGAGAAGCTGCTCTTGCAGCTCAGGCTGTCGTTGTCATGGAGACAAAGTCAGCATCATCTCCTCCAGGAACACTGGCCAGCAAACTGCATTGAAGTTCACTGCTGCCACAGGAGCCAGATCCAAGTCCTGGTTACTTCCCACCTGGGATCTTCACTAAGCAGATCCAAACACTCTTCAGGGAGCTATGGCTTTTATTTTTTTCCTTTATTTTTTATTTCTTCAAGTTACATCTCAATCACAGTCCCCTCCCTATTCCCCCTCCAGTCCCACCCTCCCACCCTCAACCCCCCCATCCTCTTCCCTTTTTTTTTTCTTTTAAATTTAAGGTATATCTTATCTCCCCCTACAGTTTCCCCTTTCAGTCCAACAAATGGCTCTTTCTCTTATAGTAATAAATACAATACAAAACAACAGAGGTAATTAGGCCACAGTTATGAGGGTTATATGGCTTAGCATACATTCCCAATGTCCAGTCCATATGTATTTGGTACCTGACTTTAACATTCCACTATCTAACCATCTCCATGAGTTTAAAGTTCTATATCTGACTCAACATTCATACTAACTTGCAACACAATTTTAAAAGTATCTTCTTAGATCTATAACACACTCTTAACTCCTAAACAACTCAAAATTTAATTATGAGACTCTACCTATCTGTTCTTCAACCACCTCAGAGACATGAGAGGGATAAATATATCTGATTTTATAGGAAGTACAGGGCCTGCAGCTTCCCAAACTGAGAAATGACATACCAGTGGCTGCCTGGACAGTTCCCATTTTCTCTCCATACATTACAGCATCGATCTTCAGTCATTTGGCCCCATTTCTCTGACAGACATTGATTGTAGAGCAGGGGTTATGAAGGACTCACCTACCCTGTCTTGGCAGAGCTAGGCTGTCGACTTACCTGCTTCCAAGTTTTGTCCTTTTTGGACAGCATTCTGTCTACAGTTGGAGCAAGGGGCTTTTCCTACCAAGAGATAGGCTTGTGACTCATTCAATCATCTCCCATTGGAGATTCTTCAATGCTCATCTTCTACTTGGAGGAGAATAGGGGGTGCTGTCAGGAGTTGATATGTCTTGATATAAAAAAATATAAAGTTACGAAAACATCTTTGAATGCCATATTCTGCAAATCTTTTGAGGTTTTTGAAGAGGCCCTATCTATCTATTATATTAGGGTATGCAGATGTTGCTTGTCTCATAGCAGGATTATTTCTAATTAGCTTAGAAAGTAACTATAATAGGCTGTCATAGTACCTAACAGAATGACCGGCTTGCATAACCATTAGTTTGCATTTCTTAATTATCCTAAAGAATTTATGACAATTAGTAGTGAAAGGTCGAAACATACCATTTCATTTTTTTTCTTTACCTCCTAACCCTTCCATCCCATTTCTCTGGGTACCCTTCCTTTTGTAGAGGCACTGCTCCATCTGGATGTCAAGGTTGGTACCACCTAAGTGGGTTCCTGTGGCAAGGAATTTGAGGACATCCTCTTCCTTCGTCTGCAGGACATCAAGGGCTCCGGACATTTTATAAGTTTCTTTTTAAGGTATGACAGGAATCAAGAGCAATGCTGTAAGGACTTGTCGCTGGGGAGTGAAGAAAGCATTTAATTTCATTTTTGAGGGTCTTGTGTAGCCCTCAAAACTCTTGAGTTTGAGCTGACCTCAAACTCCCTAAACAGACAAGGATTGCCTTCAAAAACTCTTGACCTTCCTACTTCACCCTCTCAAGTGTTATAATTATAGATGTGAGCCACCATTCACTGCATTTTGTTAAAGTTTATATCCACAGAAGTGAAACTTGCTTGCTACAATCATTCAAACAAACACTGAAGTATAAAAAAAATAAAATAAAGTATGATGAGTTGTCATACCTTATCAACTCCTATTAGTTTATCAACTGATAGAAAAAGCATCTCTAAGAATTATTTCCTGCCTGGTAACCTGGCCCTAGTAGCAACAGTCATGTTGCTATGGAAACATAAGTTTCCAGCCTGTAAAGAACAAATCAGTCTTCACTTAGAGAGCCCACTAGCACAGGTCAATAGAACACACAGTAGAACTCACTCTCCGGTTTCCCTTATTCCTTTATCTAAAAAGCTTTAGGTAGCAAATAAAGTTATAGTAAACAAAGCAAAAGATGGGCAGTTAGAGATGTGAGGTCAGTCAAAAGTCAAAACACTCCAGAAACTCTGGCACAGTTCTGACATTTTTTCACAGATCTATGAAAATATATTTACCATTTTGACTTTTAAGTATGTGTGGGATGGAGAAACTTAGAGGTTCAAAATTGTTGCAACCTGTGGAAGCAGATGTCACTGGTGGTAATCTGTTGTGTGGGTGATGTTACTTGTATGTTTGAAAACATCTCAGTGTTTGTATGGAACTTTGCCACCAAGATATAAACTAAAGAGAAGGCCTTGCCTGGCTCCCTGTTCTTTTTTGCTAGAGAGTCTAGCACAGAGCTTCACAAAGCTATGATTTGTTAATAGATGGAAATATTTGTTCATAGCATCATGGAAGTAGCTGATCTTTATTGTGCATTGTGACATATAAAAGGATTGATTTTGAACCCAAATTTCATGTAGAGGCTTATACAATGATTTTCTCTTTTATGAAACTTAAAATGGAACTTGCCATGTATTTTACTTCATACTAGTTTACCTATATAATTCTCAGCACTCTAAGTGAATGACTTCTTTGATGTTCACTGGGACATTAAACTGAGAAAATCTTGGATATAACCCTGAGACTGGGTCATCTGTTGATCTTCTCTGAGGTTTTGTCTATACATTTATACCTCTACAGAAGATTTCAAGGCAGTTGAGGAAGGAGAGATGCGGCTCCTATGGGAAGATTCAGTGTGGGATATCGAATTTCAGCAGAAATTCAAACAAACTTTCATTTGAATCAGAGACGCATGTATGAACTAAGAAGGAGTCATGCCTGTTTGCCATGCGTTAGAGTATTGACAGAGCCAACCTGCTATGTACTCTAAAGAACAGACCATTGAGGCCCATGAGATAGCTCCGTGGGTAAAGCTGCTTGCCACCAAACCTGGGGACCTGAGACCTGAGACCTGAGTTTGATCCTTGGAACCCACATGGTAGAAGGAGAGGAACCAACTCCTGCAAGTTGTCCTCTGTAAAATACGTTTACCTTGACCTGAAAAAATAATTAAATGCAAAAACAAAATTTTTAAAAAGAATAAAATTTCCCCATCTTCCCTAAGTTTTTTATCTTTGAAAAGTATCAATTCTAATATCTTGTTTATGCATCTACTTTCCCTCCAAATTTCTTGTCTTCTGCCCTGGGACATTTCAAGTCTGTTTGGAGCCTGATGTTTTCTGGACACTCCATTTTCTTCTTATATGCCATTCCAATGATCCTCATTGAGGATGCCCTGACTGCTCTGACTCTGAGTACTCATTGTGTTCCTGCACTCTGGTCACTGAAAGCCATTAGGGGAAATCACAAACATTCAGGAAACATGAACTACTGGTCTACCTGAACTGTGCTCTTGACACTACTCAAAGCACCAACCCAGTTACTTTCCCCTGTAAGCACCTAATCTTTCCCCTATTTACTATTTTTGCTATCTTACTCCTGAGAGACTTTCATTTCTCAATGTTCTACAACCAAACCTGCAATGTTAGACATATCTGAATCTAGTCATACATCAACCCTGCAGAAACCCCATTCCTCCATACTTCTGCCAAACCTCATCTTTTGCTTATGAAATACTAGTATGACATCACCATGGTCATTAAATGACTGATTTGTGCATCACCACTGCTCTAGAGAGACCTGGAAGAATGGAACCAACAAGTGAGGTGAACTAAAGTCTCATGCAATAGCCAACTTTATTCAAAGCCCCAGACAATTTATACTCTGAGGGTTAAGAAAGGTCACATAAGTAAAGTTCTTATGAGTTTAACCTGTATGCAATCATGAGGAAAAGCTGCACATGACAAAACATGTTTTTCCAAAGAGATATGTTATATAAGGATAGTTTAAACATTTAATTGAATAACAAAAGCAAGCAATAATCAGCACTCTGAAGTAAATTCACCCCAACCTGATCATCTAGGAGAAATGCAAAACCACATTCCAAGAGCAATTTCATGATTTGATGAAACTGAGGTCACAGACCCTTGTCTTGTTTTCTTGGAAGGTTCCCACAGCACTCAGTATTCTCATATGACTCCTTTCCTTGACCATGTTCCAACAATTGTGTTTTCCTTAAGTATTATTTATTTTTACAATACAGTCTTTTTAAAATTGCTGAAGTCAAGTACCTAACAAAAATAAACTGTTCTTTCATTTTGACCTAAATATCATCTCTGACTGAAGGTATACAGACTGTTCTACCTGCGCTGAAATGAGGTGCTTTTCTTGCTGAACAGGAATGCAAGACCAACTCTCATCCACTAACAACAGAGGGATAGCTCTGCCTCTTGTAGGTCTGGGACTTTAACAGTGCGTGTTTTACATAAACTGAAAACATGCCTGCAGTGCAAATATACCATAGGCAACTTAATTATCCTCTCTACTTCTTGTTACTTAAGTGAGCCTGAGCTTGCTCCAATTCTACAGGGGAGAGGCAGGACCATCAGCCCCAATGCAAGTTTGTACCAGTGAAGATGCCTAGTCATTATGGAGATGGAATACACATAGCATTCTTGGGACTAGGAAATCAAGAAACTGGGAAGTCTTGAGTAGTAGAAGAAGGAAAGTGGTCAGCATGTGGATACCATGGCCCTGCCTGAAATAATGATCAGCAGAATCGTATTCACAGGGGTCACAGATAAAAGCTAAGAGATACTGATGGCCCCTTCTGATGAATGTTGGAATAGACTCCGATTATCTTGAAGGTTCGTTGATGAGCTGGAGATTAGAATGCAAGAACAAATTGTGAGCAACTAATTGTAAAATCAAAATTGTCCTGACTGTGTTGTGTTGGCTCATCATTTAGCTAAGCATATTGTGATGGCTTGCAAAATATTCAGTGAGTTAAAAAACTAGAGTTTCTCTCTTGTCATCTTGTGTGGACAGAAGATTGATGAATAAGGAGTCATTTAAATGTCATAAATTATGCTAGGTATTGCCTCCACTTGAGCTAAACATGAGACTCATTGAAGACAATTGGAAAATGTTCATATTTGAGCCCTGCCCTTGAAGGATATGTTTCAGCAGATCTAGAATGCTCTCAGGGAATCTCCACCTCTGTGAGTTCCACAGTGCTTGAGATGCTCCATAGTTAAAAAGAGCTAACATATTTGATGGTGTGACTGTTCTCTCGTTTAAAACCTTTGATGGATTTTCATAAGTCCAGTCTCACAACAAAACCTCTCAGCAAGATCAGCAGTGGCAATGTACAAGTAACAGGTCTCCTGAATTACTTCTTGTTTCTTCTGGGTGACCTTATCTTCTTTTTTAAAATGTCAAATATATGCTTTGTATTGTGTTTTGAATTTCAAAGCAGTTTTCAAATGATCCTGATAAAGGCTTAGTTAAGAAATTCTAAATATACATAGTTCAGCATATTATAGAACAGGAAGAGAATTAGGTGTTTTTCTTAAATTCTTTAAACTTCATTTTCTCATATATATAAAAGGAAATTTTATACATAAAACTGAAGAACTTCCTAGTGTCAATTTGATCATTGAATTTTTAAAACATATTTTAAATGCCTTATATTGTCCACTGAAAATCAGTTTTTCAACATTGGAAAAGATGAATTTAATTTTTTACTGAATGAAAGATATTAATTATGCAAAAATTCACGAAACTGTCTTACAGGGGAACTTTGCAATTGAAATTAATGGTTCCATATCCTTCAACTGCATTTTGATGGCTAATGATATACCAAATTTCAGAGAATATTTCTACATATTTTGGAGATACTTTCAAACACTTCTTGCTGAGAATGCTACTGAAGATAAAAATCTAAGCATGAAACAAGAATGCTTCCATTATCTACCTAGGAAAAGAATGCAAGTCATGAACATGACAGATACTTTCTCATGCAGACAACAATATCCATTAAACTCTTAATCTTATAAAGAGTTATGCCTCGTGTTCTTTGGCAACATAGCGCAGAGAAGTGTATCTGCTGAAAATGAAAAATTTGTGACAAGCATTCAGACATCATATCCAGGCACCTAACGTTTAGGAACAGATTCTCTCAAATTCCCCTCAGAACCATTTCTCTTGATGACTTCCATGCACACAAAGGATGGCAAATATGAGTGACTGAAATATACTTGGCAGTGTGCTCTTTCATTGCTGGTCTTAAAGGTGACTGATGTTTGAACTTGTTCTTTGATGACTCCCTGGCATCCAAAGCCTGTGCTCTGATGTGCTGGTGATGAGAGACTAACAGACTAAAACACTCTTATGTTGACATGAAAGGAGACATCTTCCCTTTCTATCAGAGTAGGAAAAGAAAAAAAAAACATAGTGAGTAAAGTGGGCATCATTGGAAACAAAGACTGAATTTAGCTGCAGGCCTTTGTTAAGACTTTTAACAGGAGAAAATAATTTTGAATGGATCCAGCTAGCCCTAAACCGCATCTCACACACATGATTTTCATTCATACCTATTTATTTTTTTCATTAATTTGTCCTTAAAAATATGACAATTATATTTTGAAGAGAGAAGATTATATTTTATTTATTGTGGATTTTGTCTATTTTATGCACGGATATCATCTGCCATCTAAAATGAATTGTTACAGAGTAGAGAATGAACAAGTTTTGGCTTTGAATCAAAACAGCCAAATTTTTTGTACTTTAAAATTCAAATCAGAGAATGAGACTGGATCATGTTTTTAGTTGCTTCAGTTAATGTGGGATCCAAGTTGTCACATTTGACATGAAACACAGCATTGCGCAGTCTTCATGATTTCTTTCCTATTTCTTACACTCAGCTACTTAGAACAATTTTATTTAATTGCATTCATTGCTCTATGGATGCTAGTGCGAAGGTTTAGAAGAGATGCACAGCACACCATACCTACCTCCTGCTTCTTTCTCTCTCTTACTTTCTCCCCCTCTTCCTCTCTTATCCCTTTCTACTTTCTCTTGTGCCTCCTGGTCTTCCTGTTAATTTTGAAATTAAACAAACTATATCAAAGATATAGAAACAACCTGCAATTTGAATAATAATCAGCTTATTTGAAAGATGACATTTTTAAGTGATTAGGGATTTGGGGTACAAATTATATAAGATCCTCATACATTTTCTCCCTATACTGACTGTATTTCTCATCTAGTAGAACATATTAATTCAAAAAACAATTGTTCTTATAGCTCTTGTTTATTAGAGTTCATTTTACTGTATCTTAGAGAAGATGCTGAATATTGTAAAAGACCAGCTTAATATCTATAACTATATTTTGTATTTTACTTTTTTATGGTTTTGAGATCATATATGAGTATATTTAACTGTTGAATGTATGTGAATAAATACATATATGAACATCTACCACTCTCTACCTATGTTTAATCTATCTATCTATCTATCTATCTATCTATCTATCTATCTATGTAAATGCATAAACGCACACACATATATTGTTTTCCCAGAAATTTTGTGCTTTTGTTGTTTCCCTGCAGAGAACACCAGTGCTCAGAGGAAAATTTAGGAAAATTTAGGATTAGAAAGGGCTTTTAGCTAGTTAGGGCTTGTATTAGCTGGTACACAGCACTTTCCAGCCCAAGGACTCTGAATGGTGCATTTACAAAAGAGAGGTCTTGCTGTTGAATTCCATTATCTCCTGTCTCCCCTAATCCCTTCCATTACAGAGGGTGAATTTCTCCTAGTAGTTTCAAGGTTAAAATTTTCACATGCACCTTGCAAGGTATAATCAATTATTCATATGTGAGATTGCATTGTGTACCACAGACTTGCTAAGATGACTTTTTAAAAATTAACTGATTTTTTCATTTTACATATAGCCATCAGCAATGAGAGAGAGAAAGAGAGAGAGAGAGAGAGAGAGAGAGAGAGAGAGAGAACTAGAAGATGGGATATACTTTGAATGGGTAACTGATCACACAATTAAAGCTGTCCATACCTTGAATCAAATAAATAAAGTCAAATATGGAGGGAACTGTGCTCCTCCTTAATTCTACACTCTGAATCCCCAGCTTGGGTATGTCTTATGTTTTTTCTTTGTTTAGTTGTTGTATTGGAAGCTTCATGAGAGAAGGATGAACGTATGTTGCCATAGTTATTGTCTCCACATATGTTACAAGGATATAATTTGGAAGGGAAATTAGACAATTAATAAAATGTTATTATAACAATACCATCCTAAATGATTCTCAAAGTAACAAAATATAACAAAGACAATATCTTTGCATCTTAAAAAAATCATGTTCCCATGGAAATACGACTCCCAGATTCTCATGAGGACACATCACTAAAATAACACACAAAATGAACAATGGCATTATTAAGATAGAAGACAAACCCTAAGCGTGGTCACTCCTTAAATTGTTTTTACATCTCAGGGTTAGTATAAAATCCCACGTTGATTTTTTAAGTAATTTTCATCACATTCCCTCTTCTTTACTCCTACCCACAGATTACTGAACTTGAGAACATATCTGATAACTTACCATCAGTTTCATCTTTGACCATCCTGTTCTGTGTTTGCACATTATCTGCAATACAGTCACCAATGACCTAGTAAACTGTGAGCTGCTACCACCTTTACTCTGAAGAACAGAAAGTTGAATTGATAGGGATTAACCTGTCCAAGTAGCCACGCTGATAAGTGGTGAAGCTGGATTTTGAAGTGAAAGCTCCCTTGAGGACTGGAGAGATTATTGTGTGGTTAGGAGCACTTGCTTCTGTTTCAGAGGATCTGCGTTCAGTTTTCAGCACCTCATAGTAGCTCACAACCATCCATAACTCCAGTTCCAGGGGTGCTAATGCCTTCTTTTGACCTCATGCATGTGGTGAATATACATGAATGCAAGCAAAACATTGATATACATAAAATAAATAAATCCAAAAAGGAAGTTTAAAGCAAAACTTTTAAAAGAAACTGAGCTATGATTATCTATCTTACCAGGGTTACATTACAAAAAGAAATGTTTACCTGCATCATACTTTTTTCTTTCTTTTTTAAAAAAATATTTATTACTTCAGGTTACATCTCCATCACAGTGCCTTCTTTCCACCCCTCACAGTCCTACCCTCCCACCCTCTACCCCCATCCCTTCTATCCCACTCCTCTGGAGTGGAGTGTCCCTACATAACAGTCCCCTGCCCCACTTCAGCAGTCATATGAGGGCCAAGAGCCTCCTCACACACTGGGGGCCTACAAGGCAGCACCACTCGAGCAACATGTCTCATTGATAGGAAAAAAATAGTCTATATTCCTGTTCCCTTTGGTGCATTGGTTGTAGTATAGTTATCCTGTACTATATGGCTAAAATCCAATCATAAGTGAATAGATGCCATGTGCATCCTTCTAAGTCTGGGTTAGCTCACTCAGGATGAGCTTCTCTAGTTCCATCCATTTGGCTGCAAATTGCATGATTTCATTGTTTCTGATAGCTGAGTAGTATTCCATTGTGTAGATGTACCATAGTTTTTTAATCCATTCTTCGGTTGAGGGTCATCTGGGTTGTTTCCAGTTTCTAGCTATCACAAATAAGGCTGCTATGAACATAGACAAGGAAACTTCCTTGTGATTTGGTGAGGAATCATATTTTGTAAATAAACAAATCTGTTTGTCTTTTTTTAAACATCTTTTATTTTTGAATTACATTATAACCTTTCCTTTTTTACCTTAAAAATCCTCCCACATATCCTTCTTTGCTCTCTTATATTTGTGGCCTCTTTTTCATTAATTATTGTTACATGCATATATGCATGTCTTTTTAAAAATAAAACACTTTGCTTCCCTTTGCTGTTTATACTTAAGAACAAGAAGCAAATTAGGGGTAGAAGTGGCTAGTCTCAGTAGTTTTACCTAACAGGAACATCTCAGCACTCTAAAATGGGGACTAAACTAGGCTACATTTGTCCTGGAGGCTCCTTCTTCTCTTAGGAATATCTTCTGCCTCCCTGCCACTGGCACCATATGCTGCCATTTAAATGGCTTTACATCAACTTTATTTTCTCTTTCAGACCAGTTACATAACAATAACCCACTGTGAGAGAATGTTCTCTTTCTACAGTGAAGGGAAGAGTTATGCTATTTCAATCACTTGCTTAGTAAGAAGAGAATGGTTACTTTAAAGTGTGAAAGTAACTAAAAAGGGCCCAGAAATATGTGCAGAATCCTCTCTTCTTTTCTCTACTGGAAGACTTGAGTCTTTCCCCTATTTTTGTCTTTTTCCCAAGACAAACTTCAAGAATTTGGGATTCATGAAATGTTGTGGTCAATTTCTATAGTGAAAGAGAAAGAATTGGTGAGCTTTCCCTAACCTCTGCCTGGCTCTAGAAAATTTTACATAGGATGATTTATTACTCTTCAATGCTACTTACTTGTACTGACAAAGAAGAGAAGTGAATGTGTGCATGATGGTACTGATTTTGTTCAAAAACCTGGAATGTTATACAAGATAAAAGCATTGTGTCCAAAGATAATACACAGGAATTGTGAAGATATGCACAAAATAACCTTATGGTCTGGTGACAAGCCTATAATTTAGTACATCATTATGGAAGGGAACTCTGAAAGCCTCCATGAAATATTTGTGCAAACATGTATTTCCTTTCAAGCTTACTTTTCCAAAAAGCATATACTATTAAAGTAATTAATAACATGTGTGAAGAAGATCCCCGCACAGAAGGGGGTTCCCTCTCTGACTCTTGGATTAGGCACAAACCACACTGTAACCGAACTTTTAAATTATTATTTAACACTTATTTATTTATTACTAAATTCACTTATAACAAACACCAACAATTTCTTAACTATTAATCCTATAAATTCCTACAACCCCTTTAACCTATCCACTAAACCTATTGATAATTATATTTCTTTTTTTATCTTTCTTTCTTTTTTTATTTTTAAATACTTTATTTTTTTTTCTTCAAGTTACATCTCAGTAACAAACCCCTCCCTATTCCCTCTTCCTATCCCGCCCTTCCACCCTCTTCCCCCCAGAAGTTTCCCCTTTCAGTCCAACAGATGGTTCCTTCTCTTATTACAGTAAGTATTATACAAAACAACAGATATAAATATGCCACATTTATGAGAGTTAAATTGCCCAGTATACCTTCCCAATGTCCAGTTTATACATATTTGGCCCCTGACTTTAACATTCTACTATCTAACCATCTCCTTGAGTTTAAAGTTCTACATGTGACTCAACATTCATACTAACTTGCAACACACTTTTAAGAGTATCTTCTTAGATCTATAACACCCTCTTGATTCCTAAACAACTCAAAATTTAACTCTAGCTGTCTATTCTTCAACCACCTCAGAGACCTGAGAGGGATAAATATATTTGCTTATATAGGAAGTGCAGGGCCTGCAGCTTCCAAAACTAAGAAAGGACATACCAAAGACTGCCTGGACAGTTCCCATTTTCTCTCCATACATTCCTGCATCAGTCTTCAGCCTTTGGGTCCTGTTTCTATGACAGACATTTGTTGTAGAGCAGGGATTATGAAGGACTTACCTACCCTGTCTTGGCAAGTTAGGCTGTCGACTTATCTGCTTCCAAGTTTTGTCCTTTTTGGACAGCAGTCTGTCTGCAGTTGGTGCAAGGGGTTTTTTCATGCCAGGAGATAGGCTTGCCACTAATTCAACCATCTTACAGCGGAGGTTCTTCGATGCTTGTCTTCTACTTGGAGTAGAATAGGGGGTGCTGTCAGGTGCTGATATGTCTCGATATCAAAAAAAAATCTTGATTTAAGATAACATCTTTGAATGCCATATTCTGCAGATCTCTTGGGGTTTTTGAAGATGCCCTATCCATCTCTTGTATTTAGATAAGCAAATGTTGCTTGTCTCTTAGCAACTTGATTACTGGGTAGTTTAGAGAATATCTGTGATAGACTGTCATAGTAGCTAACAAAATGACATGTTTGCATGACTAGGAGTTTGTTTTACTTAACTATCCTAGACCGTTTTAGACGGTTGGTATCAAGAGGTCAGAGCTTCACATTTTATTTTTAAGTATCTCTAGGTATGATACCATTAGGAAGCGTTACCTTTAAATTTGTATCAATATACAAAGATCTATTCAATTGTGGTTAAATATACTCTTAATTATGTATCAATATACAAAGATCAATGCCTATGTAGCCCAATACAATCTTAATATTACGTCCATATGCAAGGGTCAATACCATTGTGGCCAACTATAATCTTTATTTTGTATCAATATACAAAGATCAATACCGATGTAATCCAATACAATCTTATTTTGCACAATAAACAATGGTCAATACCACTTTAGCCAAATAAACTACTAATTTTGTATCAATATACAAAGGTATAAGGGCATATTCAATAATCTGCCCCTTCTTGGACCTTCCTGTGCTATGTCTATATCTCATTTTTCTCAAGCCCATGCACTCCTTCCTACATAGGAGAGGAAGAAGGATACAGAAAAGGAAAAGTAGGAATTCCCTGGGGCTAACCTCCAAAACCCATTAAGACAGGACCATTTATCAGCTTGTAGTCTCTTCCCCTAAATATCAGAGTTTTCAGTTATCCTTCAAATAACCAAAAAGAAGGGCGGAGAAACACCTTCCCCACCCTCTGGGCATGGGATGTCGCTCTCTTAAAGTGACTTCCTGCTGATTTGGGTCGTAGTAGACCTGTTTGGGGCCCGAACCCAAATGGAAAAAATGGTTAAAAATGTTAGTACACTCCTTTTATGTTCAGTCCTTCTGTTCTCAGCTGTTTAGATGACCTAAGGGGTTTGTAGGCAGAATCTGATCTTGCAGGTTTCACTGAGGTTCCTGCCGGGGCATTGTGTAGAGCTGAATGGTCCCAGTGACATTGGATTGCTAACCTTTTAGAATGATACAGTCTCTGGGGCAGGTCCTCAGTCGTCAGGAACACAATCTTTGTTGTAGATTCTTTAACGCACTTAGCAGTCCTTTTTCTGGATCTCTCAGATGCAGGTTCATCAGGGTAAGTTGGTTATTGCAGTCTCACCTTAAATAAGGCTTCATGCTTTCTTCTCTGTGGGAGACCCCAGCCATCTGCAGGCCAACTTACTTCTTTTGAATCAGGAACTCAGCTGCTCTGCCTCAGTCCTTAAAGCCAGGCACAGTTTTCCCCTAGGCCACTGATCGGACAGATCAAACCCCTCCAGGCAAAAGCTGAGCCACAGGGTCCAATCCTTGGCCTTTTGGTGTCTTGCTCAGGCTTTCTTTGCTCACTGGCTTCTTTCTGCTTCAGGGAGAGAGCTGGCCATCAATGGCCAGCCCTTTTTTCCGCAGGACTCTTGGAGCTCTCTAGCATCAGAGGCCTCTTCTCTTTCTGGGCTCCATGCACTGTCCTTAAATAGGAGGAACTCTGTTTCAGCTTAATTTGGGCCCCGCCCATTTAGCAGCTGAAAACAATGTCAGGCCAGATACTTTGTTTCTTCAAGTCTATTGAGTCTTTCCTGTTTTTCCTGACTTCAACCTTGTTTTTCAGTCTATTAAGTCTTTCTTGTTTTTCCTGACTTCAACCTTGTTTTTCAGTCTATTAAGTCTTTCTTGTTTTTCCTGACTTCAACCTTGTTTTTCAGTCTATTAAGTCTCCTTTTTTTCCTTACTTCATGCTGATAATGCTCTTCAGGCCCCGAATTAAGAGACAGTATCAGAAACCCCTATATATTTTCTAAATCTAATTTATCTAACCCCTACACCACACCCTAACACCTGTTTTCACAGACAGATTCTTTATTAACTGGGGAAGAAAAAGTAAAATTCTGCTCTCCTACTCAGGCAGAAAAACAGTAGCAAATGCCCTTGCAGGTGTAATTTTTAAGAGTAGGAAAGGTGAGGTCGGGGTTAGAAAGGGCTAGGGTGTGGTAGGGTGTTTCTGATTGCTGGACTTCTGATAGTGGGACCTTGGTAGTCAGCCCCAGGAGGAGAAAGTGGACAAATGAGGGAATAGACCTTGGGGGCTAGCTTTAGAAATGTAATTTAGCATTTTTTACAAAGCACAGGGAAAAGGGAAGAAGGGCAAGGCCTGCTGGAGCCATGTTCGTCATGCTCGAGCTGGCTAGAGTTCCTTCACTGTGAACAGATAACGCATGTATGCCAGTTATAATGTAGAGTGAAATCAAAACCCTTATATACCAGACTGAGAAATAACTAATTCCAGCCAATTGACAATGAGAGACTGGTTAAAAAATTTAACAGAAAAAATTACTATTTACCTACCTAACATTGTGTCATAACCACTTCTCATCTCTATCAACTGCCTATCTAAGCTGCTTACATAAAATATTTACAATATTTTATTTAATAAAAGCTATCACAGACATAATTCAGCTTATTCACATACAATATATAACATATAGGCTCATTATAAAGTCTGAGACAACATATAAATTATTAAAATGGGAAAACAATACATATTTTATATATTTTCAAAATACATGTATATTATATTCAGGGAGAAGTTTTCCCTCTCCTCACCAACAAAAATATTCTATTTGATCTAAATTTTCAATGTTCTATGACTCATGGTGGTTATGTTTAATCCTCACAGATGTAGGTTTAAAAATGGTCAAATTAGTCCAAGGAGGGAACTACCTACCTAACAATAAACAGCTGTTTCTCAGTATTTTCTGGCTAACAATATTTGGAGCTGGGGGAGGTTTCAGATTGGGTGTCAACTTTACTTTGATAAAAAATATCCACTGATAATATGTTTGATTCATACTAAGCAGATGGACTTTGGTAACGAATTATATCTCAGTTTCTTTAAAAAGCTATGCTTTAAATTTTCTTTCTGGATATATTTATTTTATGTATATGAGTGTTTTGTTTGCATTCATGTATATTCACAACATGCATGAGGTCAGAAGAAGGCATTATCTTGGAGTGGAGTTGTGGGTGGTTGTGAGCTACTATGGAGGTGCTGAAAACTGAACCCAGATGCCTCCTGCTCACTACGATGTTAACTGATATGCTCTGTCACTCTGTAACTCTTCAGATGAACCTCTGAAAACAGGACCCAAAATGAATGACTGACTCCTCCTTTTGAGTTGATTTTGGAGCTTTAATGAGTCACAGCATTAACTTTGACCAATATATATTAATGTCATGTTAGGTAGAATTATGTATTATTAATTTTGTCATCCATTTATAATTGTGTAGAGATATCTTTTACTGACATGACTTATTAATAAAAGTTGGGGTAGAGTAACAATCTTAGACATTTTATTAGTTTATATGAAACCAAATAAAATAAAGCATACAGTTTCTGTACATACCCTCCTGGTGTCTTTTATTGCTAACATTTTCCCCCAGAAGACATTAAACTTCTTAAGGGAAATGTCCATTTGCCCTTAGAGCCAATTAGCTTTTCTAGTGTCTAGTATCTTTACTCATTCGATTGTAAGAAACTATGTACAGCTGGATGACACAGAAAATATTTTGATGATGTATACATTTAGTATAGATAAAAGCAGTGTTTATTAGAAGTATGATGTATGCACACAGTGTGCTTACAATTTCTGTCACAAGCCATTATTTGTTTCCCCAAAGTATTCCTCCAAAATGGTTATAATAGTGACTTTAAATCTTTCTAAGATTTTACATAATTCAATCCAGAAAGGCAAAGGGATGAAGCTGGTTTATCTCTTCAAATTTATCACCAATTACTTCAAGAATAACTGCTATTTAATTTATGTATCAACATATTGCTTTCAATTAGTCTATTTTACAAGCTAGTTATATCAGATGGATGAACTTCATCAATCTCTTCCACATTCGGTAAGCAATGAAGAATTCTTGAAGTATGTGTCCCTCAAAGTTCTTTGGAGTTCATAGAAGTCATCTTTGAAAACACTACATAGTGTATGTGTGGTATACACTGAGCTTCAAGACCTAACCAGAAAAACGGGTGTGGTATATTAAAGCTATCAGTGTGTTGATATTGCTATTGCTCTGTACAAAGAGTTGAAAAGCAATAAATTGAGCCTAGGCCACATTGAGATGTGCTGAATGATGCTGGCATTGCACACAGAAAACTGCAAGCTTAAAAGTTGCTATTTTCATAATGTAATTCAAAAGCAAAACAGACATCTCAGGCTTATTTGCATGTGATTATCTATGCAGAGATTTTTGTAACACCATCATTAAAGGGATAGAATAGCTAAAATGTTTTCTCTGTGCAAAAGGATAGTAAAGCAAAATGTTCAGGGTGTATTAAGTTTCAGATTGCTTCCTTAGAACAGATGCCAGACATTAGTTAAATGTTCAAATATCCCTGACATTGCTAACAGACTCTTTTCTGTGAAAGGGAGTTGGTGGTTCTGTGAGGGTATTTGTTTCTCCACAGATAAGTTGGTCACAGTAGCAGAGGTACAAAATAACACACCCACAGGCCCAGATATTAAATAGGTAACCATAACACCATGATTGGGATGACAATAAGAGGGAAAAGTTCACAAGCTTTTGTTCTGTGGAGATTATGTTGCTTTGCTACCCACAGAGAAAACTTAGTCTACAGAGTTAATGGTCTAACCATGACTATTCTGATTTTAATATATAATATTACCAATAAGGGGGCTGGAGAGATGGCTCGGCCGTTAAAGGCTAGGCTCACAACCAAAATATTACCAATAAGGATGTGTGGTCTCCAGAAGGTGATGCTAATTTGAAAGGTTGTAGAAGACTGGAGAGATGGTTCAGTGGTTAAGAACATTTGCTGCTCTTCCAGAGGATCCGGTTTGGTTCCCAGCATCCACTTCTGGCTGCTCACAGCCACCTGTATCTCCAACTCTAAGGAACCTGATGCCATCTTCCAGCTTCCATAGACACCTGCACATATCACACACACACACACACACACACACACACACACACACACACACACACACACACTAAATAATAATGATGATAATAATAATAATAATAATATTTTTTGAAAAAAAAAAGTTGTGGAAACCTAGAAAGTAGAGCCCAGAGGCAGTAAGTACTCACTGGTGACTTGTCTTTGGGGATTTGTTCTTTCTGGAATTTGTTCGTTCTTTATCACACATTCTAGGAACCATGATGTTTTGTCTAGGAATATGAGGCCAAACAAGCAAGGACCAAACCCACTGAAATAGTGAGATGAAAACAAAAAACAAACAAAAAAAACCCAAAAACCAAAAACTTCCCTTAAGCTATTTCTGTCAGATTCCAAAAATTTAACTGTAACAAACACAGGGAGCTTCAAATGAATCAGCCAGGTCTCACTGAGCATGAGAGGCAGTGGAACACAGCACAGGTCACCTGATGAAACAATTGTGTGCTGGTCCTGTGATGAATCCTGGGAACAAGGCATTTTATCTGTCTCTGTCATCTGTCACCCCTCTATCTATCATTTATCTATCTATCTATCTATCATCTATCTACCATCCATCTATCTATCACTCAATCATCTATCTGCCTATGTCTAAACAAACAGATATAGACAAAGTATCGGAAATGCTTTCTAGTCTTTTCAATTATAACCCTTTTAGAAATTATTTTTTCCTTCTCTGCTAAACATATTAGATGTTTTGTCTTCCATTCTGATGGAGCAAATACTGTTTTGTTTTATTCTTGTTCTTCTGCATGTATAGCACTGGTCAGTAAATGTGCAAGGGATACCAGGTCTACATTCAAATTAAGGGCTTATGTATACTTGCTAGCCCCAACAACTCCTCTGTCAAAGCATCCCAGTTATCACCTTGGGAGAACAAGAAGGGACTTTTCTGACAAGACAGACTGTGTGCAGTGAATTTAAAGGCTGGGCTCTGTTTTCCACATGACAACTAAGAACAAGAAAACTGCACATTTCTGAGCACAGTTACTATTTATTTATATATCATTACATATATTTAACAGATCCATTTTTCTATGTAGACATTTTCATTTTTGAAACCAGTAGAGGGCTAACAAATCAAAGCTACTGTACCTTTGGCTATTTTGTTTGTTCATTTAAGACTTTGTAGAACTACATGGTTTCAAACTCCCTATGTAGACCAGGATGGCTTTGAATTGTGGCAATTCTCCTGCCTTTGTCTCTGCCTTGAGATTAAAGGCTTTTAAGACAATGCATTTTCTACATGAATTGTTCCCATTCCTATATTTAAAAAAAAAAAAAACAACTTCAAAAAAAGAAAAAGAAAGTTAATGTGAAAAATAAACCATGATGGAGCCATTTTTGAAACAAACAAGCTTGTCTGTGGTCTAAAGCATGAACATTGTATGTCTACAGAAATGGAGACAAGATTCTTGGGTGTCAGTTTCTAGACTTGTCTGTCCATCATAAGACACACAAATGCTCAATCAGTCAGCTGCATCAACTGTTTTTAGATTGTTGTTTTCTCATAGAAACTTAGGAGTAAGATTTTCAATTACACTGCTTCCTTTCCATTTTCATGAAATCATTCTGTTCATTGTGTAGTCATGGTCTTCTGGACTTGTTCTAAGAAATACATTTATTAGCAAAGTGCTCTCAATTGGGCAAAGCTTATTGCTGTTAACCCTGAACTCATCACATACAACACCAATGATCTTGGGATCCAGTATCACTGAGTTCAACTAGTCTATCCTTTACCACTATGGCTACTTTAATTTTTAGCTGGTAACGTAAATATAAAATATTAAAGCAAATGTTTATGCCAAGCAGTGATAGTGCACACCCTTAGTCCCAACAATCAGGAGGAAAAGGGAAGTGGATCTCTGAGTTCAAGGCCAGCCTGGTCTATAGAGAGATTTCTAGGACAGCTAGGGCTACAAAGAAAAACCCTGTCTGAAACAAACAAAAGCAAATGTTTATATTACTGCAATTATACTTTGGAAGTTTGCTATGAATCTACTCCAAGTTTATCACTCTTCAGCTTTGCTATCTATTCCAGGAAACGGAATTTCATTTGCTGGGTTTATTAATTCAATGAGATTATCAATTTTATCTTCATCAAATTGAAATTTTCATTTGGTACATCCTAGCAATAGCATTTGTTAGCACTTTACAGATCAGAGTTGGAAAACTTTTTAAAGATATTCGATAGTAGGGTATGTTATAAATGACACACTTCCTAGTCCCATGATAAGGATTGTGCAATTTTTAAAAAATGAAGAATTTGTCAGTCCTAGGCAATAATGTAAAAGGATAATAAGCAGTATTTCAGAAAATTGGGAATTGATCTACCTCAAAGACAAGCTATACCACTCTTGGTCATATATCCAAAGGATGCTCCATCCTACTGCAAGGACACTTGCTCAATTATGTTCATAGCAGCCTTACTCATAATAGTCAGAAACTGGAGACAACCTAGATATCCATCAACTGAAGAATAAATAAAGAAAATGTGGTACATTTGCACAATGGAGTATTACTCAGCTGTTAAAAAAAAGTAACATCATGAAACTTGCAGGCAAATAGATGGACTAGAAAAAAATTCCTGAGTGCAGTAACCCAAACACAAAATGACAAATATGGTATGTACTCATTTATAAGTGGATATTAACTGTAAAGTAAAAAGGGTAATCATGCCACAATCCACAGACCAAGAGAGACTAATTAACAAGGGGACTCAAGGGAAAGATGCATGAATCTCCCTGGGAAGGGAAAGTAGAATAGACATGGGTGAACTGGGAATGGGAACAGGACGATCAGGTGGGAGAAGGATGGAGGGAGAGACAGCTGGAATTGGGGAGCACATGGGTAGGCAAACTCCCAAGAAGAAACCTAGTACAATAGAAACTTCCAGTAATCTACGAGGGTGCCCCTAGCTAAGACTCCTAGTAATGGGGGTTATGGAACCTGAACCAGCCATCTTCTGTACCCAGGCAAGGCTTCCAGCAGAGGGACTGGGACACCAACCCAATCACAAAATCTTTGACCTACAGTTTGTCCTGACTGCAAGATGTGCTGGGGTAATGGTGATACAGAAATTGTGGAGGTGGTCAACCAATGAGACTGGTCCAGTTTGAGATCCATGCCACTAGCAGAAGCCCACACCTGACACTGCCTGGAGGGTCTGAAGCAGAGGCTGGATAGCCTAGAGATGTAGACTAGAACCGAACACAACTGAGGAAAAAATAAAAAATGAGTCTGCTGCTAGCCACCCTATCCCATCTAGGTGAACAGCATTTGGATCTTTCATAAATCATTTTAAATTTCCCATCTACCTGGGCTTATTTCTGGTTGTAGAAAAAGTCACATTGGTGTGACCACATCATAGGAGATGTTTTTCTTACACTTCTTTGAGAAATTTATTTTAATTTTATAATCAGAGTTAGTTACAGGTATGCTGCAGCCCAGTCCTTGTTCATGTGTGGGTATATTACACACATGTATTATATATATGTGTGTGTGTAAATGTGTATACACATGTGTGCACATGCTTGTGGAAGCCTGGAATTTACATCAAGTGTCATTCTTCCATAATTATACAACTGTTTTTGTTTGTTTGCTTGTTTTTTTTTTTTTTTTTTTTTTTAGAAAGGATATCTAACTGGACCAGAAGCACATAGATTCAACTAGCTTGCCTGACCAATGAATGTTAGAGATCCAGCCAATACCCCTGAACTAAGGAGGAGATTACAAGCATATGAACCATGTTCATCTTATTAAGGAAATACTGAGAATCCAAGTTCAGGCCCCTGTGCTGGTATGGAAGACACTTTCTTAACTGAGCCATCTCCCCAGCCCTGATATGTATCTCTTAAATATGAAGATACATCCACTCTTTAAGATGAAACAAATTGTTTATGTTAAAAAATCATTCTTTGCTAAGATACTATTTATTTAAAAGTCAAATTTTATAAAAATCATTTCAGCTTTAATAGAAGATAATGTTTTATAATAAGCATTATAGGACAAGCACTTTCCACAATCCACAGCTTCTAAGAAAGCTTCAGACTGTGATGTTTGATTTTGATAACTTGACAAGAATGAGAAATATCTGGGAGATGATTAGGAATAACTCTGGATACGTCTGCCACAGCATCTCTCCCAGAGTATTAGGATGTAATGAACAGATTAGTTCCTTTATGGATTCATAATATGATAGAAATATTGGAAGAAAATGGAGTCTAGATGTGATGTATAATTGAAGGCTGCGGACAAGCTCTTGGAAGGGATACTTACTCTGGAGACTTTATTCCTTTTTTCCTGCTGTCTGGCTGTCATACCATGGACTCTCTGCCATGACTGTTTCTGTCAGGTATTTTAGTCACAGCTACGCAAATTTGACTAATATATGGGACAAGATAGTGGTTATAAAAGGAGGGGGGTCACAAAAATGATGTACTATATCATGTGTACAGAGAATGGAAAGAAGTCATGGTTTATGACAATGACAGATTGTAGTTTAAACAGTGCTGGGGTTTTCCTATGTGTTGAAAAGATATGGCTACTATCTTCTGTTAACTGTTAAGACTACTCCTCTCCCCTCCCTTTTCTGCTCACTACCAGTGACAGACAGGAGATCTGGCCCAGATGGTGTCACAAGAGCAGTAGAGCTGTCCCTGCCCCTCACATGCTGCAACACTCAGGAGAGCAGGCCTTGCACCTTACTTGGGCAGCACACTACAGCTGGTCTTGGATGTGGGGATTGTGGGTGAACCAGCCCTGTGGGAGTGAGTGTGGGAGAGCCAGCCCTGCCTTCTGACTACTTTGTGGTGTTGGTGAGGGAGAGATCCCCTTCAGTCTCTTGCCCTCACCACAGGTAGCAGGTGGGAGGATTGGTCCTGATGGGGTCATGAAAGCAGGAGAGATGATCCAACCTCTTACCTGTGACAGCACTTGGGAGAGCAGACCCTGCAAGTGGGGGGTCGCAGGCCCAGGAACAGGGCTTTGAGTTGACTCACCCCCTGGATGAACTGCTGGACTGCATGAAGAGACTAGTTCCACATACCCAAAACTACAGGATCTCCACGACACAGGACAATAACAGCATATCTGAGAGAAGTCTCAGTGAGGTTCCAGTATTGACAAAGTAGCAGAAGCCAGAAGCCTCACACCAGACTAAGGAGTTATTATAAGGAACATTTGCAAGCAAAAACGTATGGACAAATAGGAATATTGTGGGAAACACTGAGACACACTACAGATTCCACAATGAGATTTTTTTTTTATGTGGGGGGGAGGTTGCAAGGTGGAGGATAGGTATTCAAGGAGATGGGAGAGGAGAGGGAACAGGGTGAATGATGTGAAATTCACAAAATAAAACAAACAAACAAAGATTGCTCTTTACAACCGGATCTGCACTGGAATATCCAGGATTGAATCTATGAGTCAGGCAAGTGTTTCAAATGTTTCCTCAAGTTTAAATTAGTCGAGGTTCTCTAGAGGATCATGGAAGAGATTTCCTTTTTTTCCTATTGAGGGAAGTTAGACAATAGACAACATATTCACTCATGTTTTATAGAGACCAGTCCTATAGAGTTGAGAAAATAGGAGAGTGAGTCTCAGCAGGGGAGGACTACTGATTCTGGCTGTATAGGTCTCTCTGGTCAGAGTCCACATAAGTGAAATAAGAGTCAGTCCTTGAAGATGACCTTGAAGATGGCCAAGTGTCCTCAGCAGAGGGGACTGCAGGTGGAAATGCCAAGAGTCAAGAAAATGCTAGACGTCAGAAAATATTCTTAGTGTGCTCATGTTGTATTTCAGATCCTGGAAGATTATTAGTCTGTGTTCTTCCCTCTCTATTGGAGAGGTTGTCCATGCAATAAAAGTTTTATAAACCAGCTGGTTTGTTTTGTTTTGTTTTGGTCAGTCATTAATTTGGAAAGAAAAATGACAGTCCAGATATCACAGGAGATTTCATGGAGAATCAGAAGTGGTTTCCTGTTACATACTTCCAGATTCTAACACCCGTGTGAACCTGGCTCATGTGGTAGACAGACCTCACAATTCTCAGCTCCTTACTCTCATGTCTACTCTACCCTATGGTCTGATACAGGAGTAAGATTTTTTAACTGCCAGAAGCTTTATTGCTGTCTCATGCTTTCTTCATCTGCTCCTTCTATCTACATTTTTAAAAATCAATTATATGTCTTAGAAATTCCTGTGACTATGGCCTCTCTTTTCCCCCCTTTCACTTTCTATCTTAGGTATTCTAACAGCCCCTTAATCATATCCACCATTTCCAATCCAAAGCCATCTTTACCATGAAGAACTCACTGATTTTATCATTAAATGGGGTTTTATTCTCTGAGGTATTGTGGGAAGTCAATTCCAGATAGAGTCAGTCTTGTAGTACTAGATGATAGATGAGCTAATGTCCCTCCATTAGAGCCAATCTATCTTCAAACTAATTAGAAACAAATAAGACCTAATGACTCCTTGGAATCAGTTTGTCATGTTTGTATCTCTCCAATTCTTCAAGCAATGTGATGCATGTAAACACTTGTTAAATTGTATTCAATTACGTGCCAGACATTTGCCTAGTTTGTGTTGTAAATACATAAATTAATTCTTCCTTATGCAGAGTATGATTCATTGCCACACCCCTCTTATTATAAAACTGAAAAAAATCAGTTTCATTTTTCAAAACCACATTAATTTCCTATTTCTAAACAAATAGAAACTAGCAGCTCTCATCCTTCACATATATCTTAGGTGTTTTGTTTTAGGGCCATCCTGCTTAGAGAAATTACATATACCCATCTTATATTAAGCAACCTCCCTCTCTCTCTCTCTCCCTCTCTCTCTCTCTCTCTCTCCCTCTCTCTCTCTCTCTCTCTCTCTCACACACACACACACACACACACACACACACACACACACACACACACACACACACACACACCAATATACATATAAATTCTTTCAAGCAAAACCGAAAAAGCAAAAATGAGGCTTTCAATGCTGTTTTAGGAAGTTGCTGCTCTTCAGATAGTTTTGTGACCATTATGACAGTTGATAGCACACATTATGGTTTTTGTTTTAACTAGCAGATGTTCTATTCAAATTGCTATAATTATTTTTATCTTGTGATTGCTATGCCCAGTGCAAAGCATATAAGTAAGGAAGATAGGTATTTACCATGGGCTTGTGGTTTGATTAGATATACTAATTATATAACACAATTCATGGTTGTGCCATATAGTTCTTTTAATTATGTCTAGAATGAATTGTAGCACCCTGCTGTATTTCACATAACCAGGAGATTTACTCCAGAGGCTGTTTTCCAACAAAAAATAGAGTGAGATTATTTTGGAAATGTAGTAAAATTTGTTTATTAGTTCATTTTTAATTTCACATCTTATTAATTTTATTTCCTGAAGCTTCTATGAACTTCAAAATACTCATGGTATATAATTATATTGACTTAGGAAGTAAAATTAAAATTGCACAATAATGATTTATGGGTTTATGACCAATAGCTGATGGGTTTTCAGTCTATTGAGGCCAAAATCTATTTCAAAAAGCTTTTAGAAAATGAAAGTAAAAATCAGCATCCAACACAAAATTGAAAGAAAAATGGCCATTAGTTGGGCCCTGTAATGGGAGTTAGATTTCTTTAGTGAATATCTAGGGACTTCTGATACAGTCTCTTAAAGGAGGGCATGAAGATCAGCCTGGCATCTGTGAGCTTTGGCATGGCAGAATAGGGACTTAAATAAAACATAAAAATGTTTATAGCTTGGCATTGTTTTCGGCTGCTAATAGTGAACAAAGTAGGCAGAGCCCAGATTAGGCTGAAGCCAGGTGAAACCAGGAGAGACCCTTTTTAAGGACATGGGGGCCAAGCCTGACTAATGTAAGCAGCCTGAAAAGCGGATCTCAAAGTGTTAGGGTTAGGGTTAGCTGTAAAAATATGGTCAGCTCTTATCCTTTGAGAGAATAGCTTTTACTCTGAGTCAGAAAGAAGCTGGCAAGCAGAGAAGGCCACATTAAGGCAGCAAAAAGCCAAGGACGAAAGCCTGTGACTCAGGGTTGCCCTGTGGGTTCAACTAGTTCACAAGTCAGCCTGAATCAAACTGAGTCTGACTGGTCCCACCCACAGGACAGCGTGACCACAGCAGCAGCAGTAGAGTGACTGAGACAAACTGACCACAATAGCCTGTGGGCAGCTGAGATGCCTAGAGAGAAGAAGGCCTCCAGAGACTGTCCCCTTCTAAGAGGTTAGGGTTAGGGTTAGATAAAAGATGTTTACAATTAAGGTTTGGGTTAGTTGTTAGATAATAGGTGTTTACAGTTAGGGTTAGGACTAGTGGTTAGATTATAAGTGTTTTTATTTGTTATCAGTGTTTTTAATTATTAATAAATATATTTGCTATTAAATTTTCAGCTTCAGGCACATGCTTGTTTGCCACCCCAGCTACAGGAGGATGTGGCAGAAATAATACAAGTTCAGAGCTTCCTCTGCAGCTTAGCAAGACTCTACCTCAAAATAAAACATTAAATTAATTAATAAAAGGGACTGGGTGTGTAACTCAGTGGCAGCATGCTTATTTACCAAACCTGTGCACCTAGGTTCAGTCTCCAGTATTGGAAAACTAAAACATAGCAAACATATGGACAGATTTCATCCAGCTAGCTCATGGACAGCAATTTCTGTGTTAATACCCTGAGACTCTTCAAAGGACAGTTTCAATATCAGAATGTGGATCTTTATTGACATCTTTGTTGCAAACTCTGCATTAGAGCAAGTAGGAATAAATGTTTTTAGTAGTTAATGTATTCACTTCTCCAACATTATTTTTTCTTTCCTTTTTTCTAATTTTATTCTATTTCTTTCTTTTTTAAATTTAATTTTATTTTTATTTAAGGTGTATCCTCCCCCCCCAACATCTGCCCCTTTTAGTCCAATCAAAGGCCCCTTTTCTCATAACAATAAATACAGTACAAAACAATAAGAACAATTAGCCAGCAATTATGAAAAACATTCAGTATACCATACATCCCCAGTGTCCAGTCCAACATTATTTTTAACATGAGAGGAAGTTGAAGAAGTTGCGTAATAAGCAGCATGAAGCCATCATCTATATCCAACAATTGTTAGGATATCTAGCACTTGCTGTACATAAATACATATACGAGTGAGTTATTTAATGTTATGGCTCAGACATGGTGGCATTTCATCCCTGAGTATTCACTAGACATGTTTAGAACAAAATCTTCCTCCTGTTACCATTACACCACTGTCATTAGGTGACAAATGAGTTTTTGATGTCTTAAATATCTAGCCCATATTTACATTTTTAAGTTTTCCAACATCTTTCAGAGCATTTTTAAACCACTCTTTCTGTCCCCAGTATTTGTCAGCCTTCCCTGGTTTTAATTGAACATTAACTAAGACCCCATGTTCCTTTCTATTCTAAATTGATAACTATATTGCTTTCCTAAAATCAAAAATCTATTGTTTGCTTAGTAGTCTGCTACATGTTTACAGTTATGGTAAATCCACTTTCAAAGGGCACTGTAAAATTTGATCCCAGTGCAGTTAAAGAGCTCACACTCTTCCGTTCCTGTCCCTACTACATTGGCACCATTAGGCATCAAGCCCTGGACTGTAAACACCTGATTTGTTGAAAGTGTTTTGAACAGACTGTACTGTCCTAGAGCCATTAAGTTGCACACACACACAAAAAAAAAAAACCTACTTTGTTTTGCTAATGTTCTTTCTCTTTGTCTCTTCCTTTTAGATTCAAGATTCTTGTCTTGAGAGGGATTGGTGGTGGTTGTTGTTCTTTTGAAAACCTATTTCAGGAGAAAAGGAATTCTGACAGTTACAACTACGTGTCGTTATCTTTGGCCCTCATTAATGAAGGATAACTTTACAGAATTCAGAAGTCTATTTGGTAGTTGTTTGGTTTTTGTCAATGTATTTTATTCTACTACCTTCTTACATGTGGCACCTAAGGAAAATGACTTAGGTACTAAGTCTGACTATTTTGAATTCTTGCTTCTCTATAAGTGTGCGTGCATGTATGTGTAAGTGTGTGTGTGTGTGTGTGTGTGTGTGTGTGTGTGCATGTGTGTGTGTGCGTAAGACTGCTTTCAATATTTTATTTTTATCTGGTTTTCTGTTGTCTGAATATGATATAGATAGGGCTAGATAGATAGCTTATATTTTTGTATTTACTCTGCCTTCTCTATTTTCTGAGATTAATTTTGGAAATTTCTAATGTATTTTTATGTACCAGTGTTTGGAGAAACAATTGGTCCAAAATTCTAGTTCACAAATCAATGTAAATGTGACTAACAATGTCCAAACTCTTTATAGATCAGACTGGAAACCTGTTAATAGATTTTCTATTTTTAGTCTAGTAATCAAACAAGGGTTACATGAATTCCTGTGCTGTGGTCATTATATCTTAAGGAATCCAACTGAACTGAAACTTTTCCCAAAATATCATTTCTATTGAGAATCAAGAATTTTTTATTATGAATTTTTCAAATTGTTTTTGTATGAAGAGGTGTCCTTCAGTGATTCTGTAAGAGAAATTCAAAACCATATTGTCAAATGATGATAGTTTCACTACCCATGATAAACTGTAAATAAATCCCTAAGCAAGTTGGAGAGATAGCTTAGTAGACAATATTGAATATTGTGTAATCATGAGAACCTGAGTAAAAGTACTTAGCATCTGCATAAAAACCAAGCACGGCTATGCGCTTCTGCGACCCCAGCAGTGTTTGGGACAGAGACAGACTTAGGATCATTGGAGCTTGCTGACTGCAAGTCTAACTTCAGGCTCAAAAAGAAACCCTGTGTCAAGGAAATGAGTTGAAAAGTGGCAGAGAAGGACACTTTACATTCTCCCGTGGACTCAATGCCTATGCACCCTCACGCACATGTACATATGCCACAGATAGAGACTATATGGATATACCACCTCCATATACATACCACACATGTACATATGCACACATACACATGCACACACACATACACACAGAGAGAGAGAAATGCAAATTGAAGAATAATACATTAAAAGTAAGAATTTTATAGCATATAAATTATTTAAATAAATCTTAAGTATATATCAGATGTGTAATTAATTATGAGTTGTCTTCTGAAAAAATATAAAACAAATTTGAGCATTAAGAAATGTATAAATGTTAGCAGATATACTTTACTAATTATTTCTGTTTACTAAATTCATATTCTCTGGGTGAGACTCTTGACTGGTTATAATTAAGTCACCTCTATTGATTATTATAACTTAGAGAAGGGAAATTTATTATGAAAAAGCTACACCTGACAAATTGAGGTTTCAGGAATAGTATAATGTCACTAGGCTCTTAAATTAGAATTGATTTTCTTTATTATCTTCTCCAATTATTTTATCTATACATGATTTACATAGTCAATATTTTCACACTCCTGAAATTCAAACCGACTATATCAGAATTTCCATATTACTCAATATTATACAACCCAGCCCAGAGCCCTGCATGACTGCCCTAATAAAGAAGGCCAAGACCAATTATCACTCAAGATTCAATATCTGTGAGGTGGTCAGGAAACAGATTTTTAGTGAAAAATTAGGTAGGTATGATTTTTTTTTTAGGTTTTTTTTTTTGAGACAGTTCTGTGTAGCCATGAATATCCTGGAACTCACTCTGTAGACCAGGCTGGCCTTGAACTCACAGAGATCCTCCTGCCTTGGCCATCTAAGTGCTGGGATTAAAGGCATGCGCCACCATGCCTGGCTCAGTTATGACTGAGTATTTAATTTTGAAGTAAATATATATGGGTTTGATTATAACTCATTCTAAATTACTGAAACCACACTCTTTACGAAGCACATGGATCTGCATCACTAAGCTCTTGGAAATAGCAAGCAGAACACACCTTTGTGGAACTCAGTCCAGTCAGTTTCTACTGCTCATGGTAGTTCTATGTGATGGATTGTAAGATCACAAGAGGCTTGTAACTGATGAACCACAATTGTCACATTTGGGGTCAGAAAGTCTAAGCACATAGGTCCTGTACTTTCCAGTTGTATTCAAGAAAAAGTCGTGTTTTGTGAAATGTGGACTGTTCCCATTTGATTGTTCTGAGCTTTGACTCAGAAATATGTTTGTGGGGCGGGCACACAACAAATAAAATTTTGAAAAAACATTCACTGATAAAATTCAGTCAAAAATGTTTTAAAAATACTGTGAGATGGTTTGTTTATGGTAAGATATTACACTCATAATAAATCTAGTTTTCATTTAGTGCAAATAATAAGGAGAATTTGGTAAGAATTTATAGTTACAGTTTCTCACAGTAATAACTTCAGGACTCTGTCCAAAGAAATGAAAGCATTGTGTACAGATAAAGATGTTTATTTCATCACACCAGGGATATGTAGGAGAACCAAGTATAATTATGGGTATTAAAATAATAATACATAATATCAGAGCCATTTTAAATATTTATTTATTTATTCAGGTTACATCTCCATCACAGTGCCTTCTTTCCACCCCTCCCAGCCCCTCCCTCCCACCCTCTACCCACTATCCCTTCCATTCCATTCCTCTGGAGTTGAATGTCCCTATGTAACAGTGCCCCACCCCAGTTCAGCAGTCATATGAGGGCCAAGAGCCTCCTCATACACTGGAGGCCTACAAGGCAGCACCACTAGGGAAAAGTGTCTCATTGACAGGAAACAAAGTCTATGTTCATGTTCCCCTTGGTGCATTGGTTGTAGTATAGTTATCCTGTACTGTATGGCTAAAATCCGATTATAAGTGAATAGATGTCATGTGCATCCTTCTGAGTCTGGGTTAGCTCACTCAGGATGAGCTTCTCTAGGTCCATCCATTTGGAGGCTCCTCCCTTTGCATCCATCTGATATTCTTTCTGCCTGAGCATTGCCCACAAGGCCTTTCAGATGCAGTGTTAATGTACTGTCAGAATTTTTCAGAAAAAAAGAATTCAATAAGCATGCAGACTTCCTGAAAGGCTAATCTATCCAGTTTTTTCAAAGGTCTACACTGAAGATATGCCCAGAATTGCTTCATGCTATCATCCCCCCTTTTTTACCTGTTATTACTGACATGGAATGGAGATTCCCTCATTGCCTGTTGCTTTGTGCTGCTATCATTGTTTGGGCAGATTTCTCACAGAATCTTATAAAGATGATTTTATTATTCCTGATAGTGGCTTTATAAATTGCCCAATTCTATTCAAACAAGTTTAGAAGCTAAAAAGTTAGATAGGTGATAGAAAGCCTATAACGGTACGAAATCCTTTTGCCAAACACTGTGTATTTCACTAGGAGAAAGGCTTGAGATAGGTTTATGGCCTCAGATAAGCTTTCAGTCTAGAGATGGCACCTTGAAATGAACCACAAATATAGTCTGTGTAGTCTGAACTCCCTGTTCAGAAGCTACCAAGAAATGTCTAAATTAAGTACACATCTTAATTACAAAAATATACAAACTGTTTCTTTGTAATTCCTTATACCTTGTAAGCTTATGGCACAACACACTGTCCTTTTAAATTTACTTTGTGTGTAAGAGTAGATAAAGAAATATTTAGCTTAGTAGTGAAATGTGTGATGGCTAAGTTCCTTCCTATTGTAACAGTTTTATCTGCCCTTGTAATAAATGTTTTTTTAAACAGGGATGCTTCACACAGCAAGTCCACCAGCCTGGAAGACTAAGAGCAAAGATATTGCTGACTCTGTATCCTGCCTCAGAGAGAACACTCTTTTGAATATCAGGAGCTGGACTTGTAGCAATACAATAAAATAATAATATGCAATATTAATTATATAATAATATATAAGAAAAATAATAAATAACTAAAATAACCATAATGTTTTCTTACCCATTTTCCAAGAATCACAAGACTAAATGTTTTATTAGTTAAAAATCACAGAGTCTATGAACCTAATTAATTTGTCTGGAAGATTTATACAGTTTTATGTTTCTAGATATAAATTCTATACACATACCTATATAAGAACTACATGAGTATTATCAGTAGAATATGTAAAATTTCATTGATTTATTTATTAGCTCTGTCTATTGAGGAAGTAACCACTGTAGAATTAAGTAAGAATGGTCAATATTTGTGCATAAAACACCACATGTCATGATTCAGAAAACCCAAGACACACTATCCTCTGTTACCATCAATTATGAATTCTTTACAATCTTTCAGAACAACGAAAAACTCATAGGTAGTTTTCATTTGAGATAGGAAGTTGAAGAGTTGAACAAGGCACTTGTCAATTTATTTATAAGTAGAGCTTTATGCAATTATTAATTAAGATATCAAATGTCTATATAAAATTAATTCTACAAATAATATATCTCCAACAGAGGGGTTAGTACATCAATTGTCTTAAAGACTCTTATTTCAGGCATTTACAGATCTCTAGAAAAAACACATTATAAGTGAAAGAAGTTATTTTTAAGATTCTACATCACTGTACTTCTAGGAGGTAGAAGGACTAAGATGAAGTTTTCTGAAAAGCATTTTTTGAGCAGTCAGTGAACCTGTGAACTCTGGGGTTCAGATGACATCAGAGAATCAGATGTAGTATTTTAAATCCAGGTGGTTAAGGGCAATGTTTTATCTCAAGGGTGACCTTTTCAAGTATGAGCTAGCCACATAGGAGCAAGTTTGCGCTGCATTTGTGCTATCAGCCAGTGGTGGCTGCTTCCGCTCTATTGTCAGAGCTTTCTGGTCAGCAGCCATCATCCAGTGATAGGCTTCCTCTTATGCCCTCCCGGCTGTGGTTGCCACCTCGCAGTCACGGTTTCATCTCAGTTATTTTTTCATTAATACCAAGAATAACCTGTTCATTTGATCGCTGTATGTTACCACTGCCGGTGCAATTATTTAAAACCATGGCTCATCTATCTTCACAAATAACTCTTAAACTTTTCACTTTCCTAACTGTAAAAACTTAGTGTCTCTGAGATACTTGCTTCTGGCTTATTATGTAACAAATGTTGCTCTCTGTATGGTTTATTCATGGATCTAGAATAGGGAAGAAAATAAATTATATATTTATTCACCCAACGTTAGACAAATGTGATAGTCATTTGAATGAACTGACAGTAGATTTAGGGATATGATAAAGTTTAGCTCTTTTCTTCTGGTCTCATGTTGTCTTGGAGGAAGATCATTTGACCAATGAACCAGGTGCCTGTGCTCTGTGCACTCTCCCTTACACTACTGTAAGCAGATTTAAGGACTTCCCACGGAATACATGAAGTTCTCTGTCAACAGTGGTTAATGTGAATAAAAACATTACCCTGGGTGCAGATAACTGAAACACAAAGCAGATGGTATCCTGATATCACAGGGACAATAAAATGGACGAATCAAAATAAAAATATAAAAATTAAATCCAAAATTCACTGTGAAAAATGAGGGATGCAGAAATCTTGTAAAACCACCCACAGAAACAGATACTCGAGGAAGAGCTGCTTGCTGATTTGATGTGTGTGACAGCATAAGGGGCTAGTGCATAAGGACGAAAGACTAAGAACCCATCAGAGCCATGAAACAACTAGAGGATTTTCAACTTTGATGGGATGGATAGAAACTGTTGGAGGACTTTTAGTAGATGTGTAATATAATTGGAATTATACCACAAAAGGAAGCATATACCCTATGGAAATTAGATTGTAGTAGCCAGGAAATGGAGACAATATTTAGAAGTCTTGGTAATATGAGCCAGAGGTTAGAAGGTCTTAGCTAAATTGGCAACAGCTGAAGTAGTGAGAGTTATAAAGCTCTTATGATGAAGATAAAACTAACAGAATTTCATAACAGATTATAGTGTGTGTCCATATGTGTGTGGATGTGAGTATATATGTTGGTTGGGAAAGAGGTCTACTGGGAAAAATGAGCTATTTATAAAACCATTTACCTGGAATCTGCAAAAATAATGATACTAGTATCTAGTGAGCTAAAGAAGATTTATTAAAGATGAGGGTGAGTTTCCAGAGCTTGCATTTAGACAGGCCTTCATACATCAGTTAGACAATTGATGATGACTTCATGGATTGCAGATTAATATTTGATACACTATTTGAAAAATCTCCCAGATTCTACTTGCTTCTGAGCTCTGAACTCTATGTATCCTCATGAAAATGTTTTCCAACCTGCATCTTAAATGTTCTTAGAAACAATAAATATGAATGACGAGACCTCTTTAACTTCAGCTCAGTTCCCTTACTTATCTGATGCAGAACACTGCTTGGTTTTATAGGAACATAAGCATTTCAGCAAATACTACTATTGTGTAGGGCACAGCTAAGAATGAAATACATCAGAAAGCTCATGAAAATGGTAACAACTCCAGTTCTGGTCTGCTTTACACTCAGGAAACAAGAAAACTACATCATAGTTCATGAGTAGATGTTGGTAAGAAGTAGGACAGACCAGCAGAAATATCAGAAGGTATCTTTCAGTTTTTCATAAGAGATCCATGGATATATATAACTGAACATCTGGGTTGTTTCCAGTTTCTAGCTATTACAAAATAAAGCTGCTATGAACATAGTTGAAGAGATGTCCTTGTGGTTTGGTGAGGAATCATTTGGATTAATACCCAGAAGTGGTATGGCTGGGTCTTGAGGTAGAGCTATTCCAAGTTTTCTAAGATATCGCCAGACTGACCTCCATAGTGGTTGCACAAGCCTGCACTCCCACCAGCAACGGAGGAGTGTTCCCCTTTCTCAACAACCTCGCCAGCATGTGCTGTCATTTGAGCTTTTGATCTAAGCCATTCTGACAGGTGTGAGATGGAATCTCAGAGTCGTCTTGAGCTGCATTTCTTTTCTTATTATATTGTTTTGCTGAAAGTCACATATTCATAGTCAGTTCATGACCTTGTGATGGTTAATTTATTGTATTGGAGTGCTTGTGTTTCTTAAATTTCAAACCATAAACTAAATGGGGTATAAACTATTTTGGTTTTAATAATATTCCTAGCCTTTTCCTGCTTTCATCTCATGATGCTTTCTATATGGTTATAATAGTCATGAGCTCTTTTCTACAAATTATTACTTTTGTTTAGATATTATGAGCACGTTTCTTGACTGAAAATTAAAAATTTTTAATTCAAGTAAATATCTTTGTAGAAAACATCCAAGTTCTTAAAATAAGCCTCTGCTTGTGGCGGGACACATTTTTTTCCAGGAATTGATCATTCAAGTAGACTTAAAAATTTACATGGGTAACTTTGGTGAAATAATAGTACAACAATGTAAAGCTGAGTAATCACATCAAGTATTCTCAACAAACTCAGTTGGAAATGAGCTTGCAAAAATACATTTGATACATTATATTTAAATAAATTTCAGGAAAATTGATTTCACTAAGGTCCTCATCTTATTAACAAATTGCAAAATGAATATGAAGTATAATTTAAAATTTTGGGGTTTTTAATCTTAATGTATATATATTTTTAATGTTTGTGGTGACAATAGAAGAAAGACTGACTTAATGCTAAACCAATGATAAATTGTGACATTTAATTAATGGCTTTTAGATGTAATATTTCTTATATTTTAGTTGTGAAATATAGACAAGTATCACAATGCCAATTCTGAAGCTATTTATTGTGCAGTTTATGGGATGAGTATAAAATGTAGCCACATGTTTGCAAACCTCTTATGCAACAGTGAAATTACACACATTGCCTCCTTTAGTGCCCACAGCAATGTTACAAAGAGATGGGTAACACTTGTTTGTGGTGAATAAAAGAGAAGCTAGATAATATATATCAAGATTCCTGGAATAAGTGGTGAGTCTGGGCTTTGAGTACAAATCCTTCTCACTACAAATTATAGGTGAGAAAGTGTCATGAGCAGTATGCTTTATTGAAGTTTTAAAGTTTTACTATATTGTGTATGCGGTATGTGTGGGTGTATGTAGGTCATGACACATATGTAGAGGTCAGAGGCCAGTTTCCTCCTCCTCCTTTTATGTGATTCTTTGGATCAAATTCACATCACTAGGCTGATGCATCTCAAGGGCTTTTGCCCACTGAACCATCCATCTTACTGACTTCTGAAAATATTTTAAGATACATCTATATTGAATGTATGCTGACTTTTGTTATTCTTTTGTAAACAGTATAGTATATCATCTATTTATGTAATATTTACTTCATTTTCTATGAGGGACAATCATGGTGGTCCATGCCTGGGATCCTAACACTCAGGAGTCAAATGCATGTGCTTCTCTGTGAGTTTTAGGCCATCATGGTATACATAACAAGTTCCAGGCTGCTCGGGGTTACGCAGCAAGACTCTACATTAAAAAAAAAAAAAAAATGAGTCTGCATGTAGTTTATATTTAACAGCCAAGCCAGGACTCCTCACACCCTTGGCCAGGGAGAGGCCCCTGACTGATGAGTTTGGACACTAAGCCATTCTTCCCTGTTTTCCCACATGCTTGCTGGAAGCTTAACTTATGTAAAATAACTCAGGTGTTGTAAAGCATACACTTACAAGGCAAATAACCACACCAGATACTAAAAGATTGGCTTTCCCACTTTGTCTTTGTGTTCTCAGAGACAGACAAAGAAACCATAATCAGAGGATACTCTAAGAAAGGTGAATAAAGGGCTCTGCATCTCTATTATACAGATCCTTATATTTTCTCCTGCCATCCAACATAAATAGCTCCCAAACATGTTTAAAAAGCAAATTTGCACTTTAAGATGATTTATGAATTGTTGTGATATATTTTCAAAGCACATTCTGCAAACCAGACAAGTGTACAAAATTCACCACTTTGCAGGGTAGTGTAGTGTGAACTGCTTTATTCTAGTACACTAGGCTCTCAGAACCCTGTCATTGCCATCTTTCACAATGATGTTTTACATGGTGGCACACTTATAAAACTTCACAGTGACAGATATTCTAAAATATTCCACAGTGCCTGAACACTTAGAGAATGAGCTGAATTCTGAAAACGTTTTAATCTGAACCCTGATGAATTCTAAAACACATTAATTAGATGTATGCATTTCATATGTTTCATGGGAACTACATCAATAGATGGCAGCTGAAGTAGGTAGATACAGTTTTCTTCATAGATGAAAGGTCTGATAAGTTGTCCAATCCCAAGTGGTCAACCTTACACACACACACACCCTACTGAGTCCATTTAGTGTTGTTCCTGTATGCGCGCGTGCGCATGCGTGTGTGTGTGTGTGTGTGTGTGTGTGTGTGTGTGTGTGTGTGTGTTTGTGTGTGTGTGAATTTGGTTCTGGAGGAGGCTTCTGAACTTCCAGTGACACACTAATAGTACAAAGCTTGAGAATCAATATATTATATTCCCTCTACCTCTTTCTAAATAATTTTAAAAATTTCCCTTTAAATGTGATAACTTTCTCTCCTATGGATTTCTTTTTGCTGTTGTTTATGAGACGATATTCCCAGGCCTCCTATGTAAAGGTTGTGTTAAATTCTGGTCCCCCTGCCTCTGGATCTCAAATGCTGAAATTACAAGTGTGCACAACAGGGAAAACTTCAAATTAATTAATTAATGTAGTTATTAGTAAGTATAAACTGTAAGATTAGGCTGGCAGAGTAGAAGGTGGCTTGGGAGAGGAGCAGGCAGCCTTGCCCCAGTGCCTTAACCAGTTGCCTAACTTATCCTGAAGAAAGAGCTCCGGGACCAAGGGTGGCCCATACCACCTGTAACCTAAACTCTGTTTAATATAAATTATTATATTAGGCTGGTAGAACTACAGGTGGCTTGGCGGGAGATTCGCCTGGGCTCAAGGGGAGTCTGGGAGTCTGGAAGTCCAACAGCCCGGGACTACTTGGACTGAGGGCCTATAAGCCGCCGCAGTCTTTTCCCCAATAATTAAACACACCAAGACCTTTCAATGTTTTAATGCTTAGCCCTTAGCTGGACAGACTCTCAATTAGCTACTCTAAATTAACCTGGATCACCTAATCCCAAAACACCATGTGCCTACGATTACCTTCCAGCATTCTCCAGACGTCTGTCTCCTTCTGTGTCTTCAGGCGGAAAGAGAAAGAGTCTCTGTGTGTGCCCAGAGTTCCTGTTCTGATCTCAGGAAGTCCTGCCTTCCTATACTCTTTCTGCCCAGCTAATTGGCCTCAAGCGACTTTTATTAACCAATCAAGAGAATGTCTCAGAAGGGACAGTAACCAGATCTCAGCATTGAATTCAATGTATCAGAAACAATGTTAGACTTTCCCTCAACACAACAGCACCACATTAACCTATGCTATCATCACCTTCTGATCATTCTCCACCTACATAGTGGTCTTACCTGGCTGGCTGCCGTGGAGTCTCTACTCCATGAATGTTTCTTCCCTATGCCCTGTTATTTTAGTTCATTTGAACTGTTCCAACAAGGTATCACAGGCTAGGTGGCATGTAACAGCAGTAATTTATTTCTGCTCTTCTGGAGAATAAGAAGACCAAGATCAAGATGCCAGCAGACTGGGGATGTTGGGCAAGCCCTTTTCTGGTTCATAGTAGGCACTGTCTTTGCTCTGCCCCTGACAAGGCAGAAGAGATAAGGCAGTTTTCTGGGGCCATTATGTGAGAACACTACTATCATGCCTGAGCCCTCTACCCTCTTGACCTAATCACCTCACAGTGGCCTTTCCTCACTTGCTAAGTAATGTTATGACATGTGAATTTTTGGTTTATTCATTGTGTATTTGAGAGAGGGTCTCAGTATTTAGTCATGGATACCTTAGAACTCACTATGTCCACCAGACCACAAAGTTATAATCCTCCTGTCTCTGTCACCATGCACCCTAGTATCAATGCTGTATACCACCATTCAGACCACAGCATATGTTCTGAAGAAATTTTCTTTAATTAAAACATGTTTGTTGGTCTGGAACAGAGGCTGGTTTGGAGCATGCCACAGAAGCAGGCATGGAGTCATTCAAATACCCTGTGAGTAGCTCTGAACCCCAGACAGGGGTTCTTACCAGTCTCTGAAGCACCCAGCTTCCACACTGACATTTGAAACAGGAGATCTGTAGGATCACTAAGATTTATCTCCAGCAGAGCGGTGGTCTGAGAGGCATAAACATATTGGGGCTTACCCAGAAAGGTGTTGGAAATACAGGTCCAGCTACTGGAAATATAATCAGGGAGAAGAACATTGAACACAGACAGGGCTGAGGGCTGATCTTCCTAAACGGGAACAGTGTCCTGCAGGCCTGATCACTGCAGGGCCTTGGGAGGCAGCCCCAACTGCTAGATAGAGGTACCTCCTAGTTCTCTGAGTGCCCAGCATTCACAAGGTGACTCCAAAAACCTAAAGAGGACCAGCAGTGCCACTGAAATGGTAAGATCAGAGTGGGCTGAAAGGTGGGTGGTCAAGTTATAAGGCTGTAGAACTCTACTGAGTCCAAGCCCAGTGGATGGGTTGTGGTGTTAATATCAGAGCCAGTACACCTTGCCCCTTCTCAGGGGATATCCTGTCTTCAGCATCTACAGCTCCTGCATAGGAACAGCGAGTACTTGGCCTTTGTGCACTTCCCAAGTGATACAGATACAAGGGCTTAGTGCTTAGGGATGAGAGGCACAGAGGTGCACTGGGAACCACCTAGAAGAAGGACCACCACCTGGGGGGACCATGACCACAGGCCTGACTGTCCCATCAGACACATGAGCAGCAGGAGATCTGCAGCTGCAGCCTACACTTCGTGGTCTCCTGAACCGCACCAACATCACTAGACAGACCTGCTAGATCCGAAGACCCTACAGGCTAGAACAACTCATCCCACCCAATCCCTGACCTGAGTCCCCATTTGGGACAAAACAGGAAGGGGTGAACTTCAGGGGGTCCACCAAGACCCAGCCCCCATCTCAAGATCCCATCTAGCTTGTGTTAAGCTACAGATCACCAAGATTATAAGGACTCTATACCAAAGCTCCCTTCTTGGCCACAGGTCCAGAAAACATTAGGAACAAGCAGCTTAGGGAAACCAGAAGGCTAAAGGCCAGTGAAAGAACAAAACTTACAAAACTCAGGGAAATATGACTCTAACAAAATTCAGTGAAATTAACACAGTAAGCCCTGAACCTCCCACCACAGCTAAAACACAGGAAAATGAGGAGAAATATATACTTATGAAAATTATGGAGTCCTTACAAGAAGAAATAAAATCACTGAAAGAATTTAAAGAATCCTCAATTTTAAAAATGAAACAATGGAAACAATTGGAGACCTCCAAGCCAACATAGCCCAACTTGAACGGGAAAGAGACAAGGCAATAAAAGATTTGAAAGATTTGAAAAAGATTTGAAAGATTTGCAGACAAAGGGAAGCAAATTGGAGCAGGAAACATATAAAATGAACAAAATTGTTCAAGACTTGAAAGTGGAAGTTGAAACAATAAAGAAAACACAAACAGATGCAATCCTGGAGGTGGAAAGTCAAGGGAAGAGAACAGGAACTACAGACATGAGTATCAAAAATAGGATACAAGAGAAAGAAGACAGAATCTCAGGTGTGGAAGACTCAACTGAAGAAATCAGTACAAGAACCAAAGAAAATGAGAAATCTAAAAAAGTTCTCACCCACAACATCAAAGAAATCAAGGACTTAATGAAAAGGTAGAACCTAAGAACTATAGGCATAGAGGAAAGAGAAGACTCCCAACTCCAAGGTTCAGGAAACATCTTCAACAAAATCATAGAAGAAAACTTCCCAAACCTAAAGAAAGAGACACCAATAAAATTCCAAGAGGCTTACAGAACACTAAACAGATTAGATCAGAAAAGAAACTCCTCTTGCCATATAATAATTGAAGCTGCAAATGTACAGAACAAAGAAAGAATATTAAAAACTGTAAGAGAAGCCTGGCATGGTGACACACGCCTTTAATCCCAGCACTCAGGAGGCAGAAGTAGGCATATATCTGTGAATTCAAGGCCAGCCTGGTCTACAAAGTGAGTCCAGTACAGCCAGGGCTACATAGAGAAACCCTGTCTCAAAACAAAAACAAAAAACAAAAAAAGCTAGATGCTGAAAAAGCATTTGACAAAATCCAACACCCCTTCATGCTAAAAGTCCTGGAGAGAATGTGCATACAAGGACCATACCTAGAAATATTAAAGGCGATACACAGCAAGCCAGTAGCCAAAATCAAATTAAATGGAGAGAAACTTGAAGCATTTCCTCTAAACTAAGGGACAAGACAAGGATGTCCACTTTCTCCATATATCTTCAACATAGTACTTGAAGTTCTTGCTAGAGCAATAAGACAACTAAAGGAGATCCAGGGGATACAAATTGGAAACTAAGAAGTCAAATTATCCTATTTGCAGATGATATGATAGTATACATAAGTGACCCCAAAAATTCCACCAAAAATATCCTACAACTGATAAATACCTTCAACAAGTTGGCTAGATACAAAATTATTCAAAAAAAATCAGCATCCCTTCTTTAGACAAAAGATAAATTGGCTGAGAAAGAAATTAGACAGACATCACCCTTCACAATAACCACAAACAATATAAATACCTGGGGGTAACTCTAACCAAGCAATTTAAAGACCTGTATGACAAGAACTTCAAGTCCTTGAAGAAAGAAATTGAAGAGGACATCAGAAGATAGAAAAATCTCCTATCCTCATGGATAGGTAGGATCAACATAATAAAAATGGCCATCCTGCCGAAAGCAATATACAGATTCAATGCAATTCCTATTAAAATACCACCACAATTCTTTATAGACCTGGAAAAAGAAATTCTCAACTTCATATGGAATAACAAAAAACCCAGAATAGCTAAATCAACTCTGTACAAAAAAAAAAAAATATCTTGGGGGATCACCATCCCACATTTCAAGCTATACTACAGAGAAATAATAGTAAAAACAGTATGGTACTGGTATAGAAACAAACCAGTGGATCAATGGAATCGAATTGAAGACCCAGAAATGAACCCACATACCTATGGTCACTTAAATTTTGACAAAGACACCAAAACCATACAATTGGGAAAAGGACAGCATCTTCAACAAATGGTGCTGGTCTAACTGGATGTTGACATGTAAAAGAATGAAATTAGACCCATACTTATCACCTTGCACAAAACTTAAGTCTAAATGGATCAAAGACCTTAACATAAGACCTGACACACTAAATCTAATAGAAGAGAAAGTGGGGAAAAGCCTCAAACTCGTTGGCACAGGTGACAACTTCCTGAACAGAACACCAACAGCTCAGGATCTAAGACCAACAATCAATAAATGGGACCTCATGAAACTGAAAAGCTTCTATAAGGCAAAAGACACTGCCATTCGAACAAAATGGCAACCTACAGATTGGGAAAAGATCTTTACCAACCTCACTTCTGACAGAGGGCTAATATCCATAATTTATAAACAACTCAAGAAATTAAACACCAAGAAACCAAATAATCCAATCAAAAAATGAGAAACAGAGAAAAACCAAGTATCACAAATGAGTAATCTCTAACATCAATGAGACATTTGAAGAAATGCTCAATATTGTTAATCATCAGAGAAATGCAACTCAATATGATTCAGATTCCATCTCACACCTGTCAGAATGGCTAAGATTAAAAACCCAAATGACTACACATGCTGGCGATGTTGTGGAGAAAGGGAAACACTCCTCCATTGCTAGTGGGAGAGCAAACTCTACAACCACTATGAAAATCAGTCTGGTGATATCTTAGAAAACTGGGAATAGCTCTACCTCAAGACCCAGCCATACCACTTCTGGGTGTCCACCCAACGATTCCTCACCAAACCACAAGGACATAGCCTCACCTATGTTCATAGCAGCCTTATTTGTAATAGCTAGAAACTGGAAACAACCCAGATGTCCCTCAACCAACAAATGGATAAAAATATTGTGGTACATTTATACAATGGAATACTACTCAGCTGTAACAAACAGGAAAATCATGCAATTTGCAGCCAAATGGATGGAACTTGAAAAGCTCATCCTGAGTGAGCTAAAGCAGACTCAGAAAGATGCATATGGCATCTATTCACTTATAATTGGATTTTAGCCATATAATACAGAATAACTATCCTACAAGCAACACACCAAAAGCATTAGAAACATAGAATTTGTTATCTGTTAATGGAACAATTTGCCCTAGGGGTACTACAATGTAGGGCCCCAGTGCAAGAGGAAGCTCTTAGCCCTCATATAACTTTTGAACTGAGAGGGGATGATTTGTAGGGACACTCCACATCAGAGGAGTGGGATGAGTGGGAGAGGAAGGAGAGGGTGAGAGGATGGAACTAGGAGGGTTGGAAAGAGGGCACTGTGATGGATATGTAACTTGAAGCAATAAATAAACATTATTTGGCCACAATGGTATTGACCCTAGTATATTAATGTAAAATTAA
>CAJQZJ010032066.1:9058620-9070598 GCA_907164525.1 Lophiomys imhausi | reverse complement strand
GATTGAGATGTAACTTGAAGAAATAAAAAATAAATTATTAAAAAAAATGTTTGTTGTCAGCTCATTTATTATGACTGCTGTGCTAACAGTTTGCATGTTTGGTGGGAAATTGTGTACTAATGTGTTAACTCTTCCTGCTGGGGAGTAGGCTTTTGGTAGGAGAGGTGCTGTGGGTAGAAGATATCTTGCTTATGGCAGCACATGTATCAAAATGTTTTGGAGTCTCTGTAAGATATTCCTGGAATAGGTTGCCATTTATCAGCCCTGCAACATTCTGGCAAATCAAATGTAAATCCCCACACAGACATCATTTTCATCAATTGCTTCCCAGTAGAGACTTTTCCAAAATTATGATCCTTTGATATAAATTTTTATCATTTTTTACATTTACATTAGGTTTGTTTTAAATTTTATATATTCAGATAATTTAAAGCTTTCCTATAAGTGAGACTCATATTGTCTCAACTCCAATTTCTATTTCTAAATTTAGTTTATTGAATTTATATTTGTTCTATCTCTCTGTCTATGGGGGTGGTGCACCTGTACACACACAGAGGCCAGAAGAAGACATAGACTCCCTCACAGCTACAGTTATATGGGATAAACCTGACTTGTTGTGAGAGCCCTGGGATTGAAATCTAATGTTCATGACTGTTTAGCAAGAGCTCCTTGCCACTTACTCAACTTTCTTCTCTAATGAATATTCCAAAATGAATCCCTAAATCCATGTAAGTCAGGATAAATGCATTGACTGGCCAGGCCTGTACCTATACGTTAGTAGCTTAATTGATGACATTAAGCTAGTTCATCTTTCTGTACTTTTACTTAATAGACTTTATTGCACATCTACCCTTTTGTGAAATAGCAGGTGTTTCTTACACTAGAGGATGCCAGAAGTAAGAAGATGCTTTGCTTTAAGATAATTATTTCTTTCATTATTTATTTATTTTTGTTTATTTATTGCTTCAAGTTACATCTCCATCACAGAACCCTCATTTCACCCCTCCCAGTTACACCCTCCCACCTTCTCCTCACTCTCCCACCCTTCCCACTCCTCTGATGTGTACCTACATATCAGCCCCTCTCAACTCAACAGTCACATGTGGGCTAAGAGCTTCCTCTTGCACTGGGAGCCAACATGGTAGCCACTCCTAGGGAAAATTGTCTCCTTAATAGGTGGTATACTGGTTATAGGATAGTTATCCTGTACTATATGGCTAAACTCCAACTATAAGTGAGTAGATTCCATGTGCATCTTTCTCAGTCTTGGTTAGCTCACTCAGGATTAGCTTTTCTAGTTCCATCCATTTGGCTGCAAATTGCATGATTTCCCTGCTTCTTATAGCTGAGTAGTATTCCATTGTGTAAATATACCACAATATTTGTATCCATTCATTGGTTGAGGGACATCTGGGTTGTTTCCAGTTTATAGCTATTACAAATAAGGCTGCTATGAACATAGATGAGGATATGTCCTAGTGGTTTAGTGAGGAATCATTTGGATGTATACCCAGAAGTGGTATGGCTGGGTCTTGAGGCAGAGCTATTCCAAGTTTTCTAAGATATCGCCAGACTGATTTCCATAGTGGTTGTACAAGTTTCCACTCCCTCCAGCAATGAAGGAGTGTTTTTTCTTCACAACCTCACCAGAATGTGCTGTCATTTGAGTTTTTGATCTTAGCCATTCTGGCATTTGTGAGATGGAACTTCGGAGTCATCTTGAGTTGCATTAAGGATGTTGAGCATTTCTTCAAATGCCTCACTGTCATTAGAGATTCCTCCTTTGTGAATTCTCACTTTAGCTCTGTTTCTCATTTTTTGATTGGATTATTTGGTTTCTTAGCGTTTAATTTCTTAAGTTCTTTATAAATTATGGATATTAGCCCTCTGTCAGAAGTGGGGTTGGTAAAGATCTTTTCCCAATCTGTTGGTTGCCATTTTGTTTGAATGTCAGTTTCCTTTGCTTTACAGAAGCTTTTCATTTTCATGAGGTCCCATTTATTGATTGTTGATCTTAGAGCCTGAGCTATTGGTGTTCTGTTCAGAAAGTTGTCTCCTGTGGCAATGAGTTTGAGGCTTTTCCCCACTTTCTCTTCTATTAGATTTAGTGTGTCAGGCCTTATGTTAAGGTCTTCAATCCTCTTGGACTTAAGTTTTGTTCAAGGTGATTATTTATTTTTTAAATGTAGTGTCAACACTCTGAGACTTGACTTCTAAGTAATAAAAGGAGAAATTACAGGACATTGGGTATTCTTAAGATTTACCATGGCACCTGTTAACTTGTGGTCTATCTTAAATGCTGACTTACCATTTAGATTAGAATATGGTAGTTTCTGTAATTCTTATGCTTTTTCTAGTTTTGTTTTTTTTGTTGTTGTTGTTGTTGATTTGGGAGGAATTAAAAGGACAAAAGCACAATATGTCATGACAGAAAATGTTCATTCCACTTTTTTTGCTTACCAAAGTATGTGATCTTTAACAACATCCTAAGAACTTTACAGATACGAGCTATCAGTCTGCCCCCCACACACACAATATATGCAGCTATTGCACTTATTTTAGCACACTTGAGAGAAACTCAACCTCTGAAGAGTTGAGTGTTCTGGTGAAGCCCACACAGCTGGCCTTTGTCCCAGGTTGTATTTTAGTCAGGAGGTCAGACCATTGTGTCATCACCTAACCCACCATGATGTCCTCTTCCCTCAGTGTTAGAGAAAGTGGGATTTAAGGAGATACAGGCTTTTGTTTGGGGACTAGGAATTTTTTCCTGGGTTATATTTCACTCCCAGACTTCCCATTGGCTCTTTGCTGTGCTGCTGCTTTCTAGAGTCCTACCCCAAGTTGGCTATTGCAACAGGATACCCTCCTTCTTTCCATGGTGAGTGGTGAGATACAGAATGAGACTGTGCTCATCAACCCTGGCAGAGAGGAATCCCAACTTCCAGGAAGGCTAGTTCTTCCACTAGAAGGGTTTTCCTGCTTCTTCTTAGTGGTCTAACAAAAGCTAATTTATGTGCTGTAAAGGACTTACTGGCATTTATTAGAATTATCATTGTTTTCCATGAACACCTAGTGAATTCAGATGATGTTATTATCATAGGCCTATGAAACCAACTTCTACTTGGTTTTAGACTTATCCTATTTAAATGCTTAGAAACTCTACTTGGTATTTATTTTGAAAGCTCACCTCCCCTTTTTACCAGATATGCAAATTACCTCTTTTTTATCATTTACTTATATCTTTTAAAGGTATTAGCAAAAATATCTTAAATAACAGCTTTCTGGATGCTGCTTAGTGGTGCTTCTGGTTATGATTAAAATCAGAAGCTGAGGTGTAGTAACAGATGTCCTGTGCAGATGAGGAAGAGACAGTTAGAGAGTGAGATCATAGGAGGCTAGAAATGTCATGAAAATGTCACATCAAATATCTCCACACTACACAAGTTACAAGTAACTGTAAAACTTCATTAGCAAGGCAAGTCCAGCAGGTAAACTCTGTTATGAAATGTAACTCTATTAAAATTTGTCAATTATATCAGAGAGTATGAACTGAACAGACCAATTTAAAAACAATAAAAAAGAAGCACCTTGACTTTTGCTAACCTGCTTAAGTCTCTTTTGCAAGAGGTAAAAATGGGAGTGTCACAGAGAAAGCAAAAGTTATTATGATAAAAGCTGGCCTGTGTGATTTTTTTTTCACTCAGAAAATTCAGTTCACTGCTAACTGAACTAAATTCTGTTCCTGTTGGGAAAATTATATTCCGATTCCTCTACATCAGAAACTCAGTTGTTCTACTTTCCTGAAGTTTTGACTTAGTAAATGTTTGGCAGATCTTAGGATTTAATAAGTATGTCAGCTGGGTAAAGTATAAGGACAAGTTGGCTGGCATGTGACCGTGATATAAAGGCCACACGAATGTCAAATCTGGGCCTCAGATCACATGGACCATTTGTGTTCATTTGGTATATTTACTAGAAGTTGCCTTTTGTGGTGAATGTTCTGTAAAAAGTTTGAAAGTCTCCTGCCTGTATTTCTTGGCTCTCTTATCTAGCACAAACAGAGAATTATATTTTTAAGTGAAAAGGAAGGGGCAGGAGAAAAGAGGAGGAGGGAAGGAGTAGGAGGAGGAAGTAAGAAGAAAGAAGAAAAAGAGGACATAAGGGGAAGGAGGAAGGAACACCCTAGACCTCTCTCTGATTCAGTTGTCTTGGGTCACCCGTTTGCCATCACCACAGCAAAGTACAGAGTGGCTGATTTAAGCTCAGGCTAGAAGTCCATCCCAAACATTTAGAGCAACCTGAGATGAAGTTTCCTGTCATGTGGTCCCATGAAGGTTCCATAATGTGACTTCATTATAGGAAAGGTGGGAAAGTTAGAAAAGCAATCGGAGAACAACCATTATATTCACTGAAACTAAATTTAAAAAGGGCTACAGTTTTTAAAAAGGGCATATCTGTTAGCAAACCAGAGAATCTCATATATGGTGTCAGAAGTCATGATTAAGATTTACACTAGACAGGGTAGTGGGTGTGAAGACTGTATCTGAACACAACATGCTGGATCCTCACGGAATAGGATAAAGTTTTTGCCCAGTATCTGGTTGGTATATGATGGGTATTTTCACTTTCTTTTTAAAAATTTGTTTATTCAAGTTACATCTCGATGGCAGCCCCTTCCCCCTTCCCAACCAAATCCTACCCTCCCACCTTCTTCCCCCTCTTGCTCCTTTCCTTCCCCACATATCAACCCCTCTCAGTTCATCAGTCACATAGGGCTAAGAGCTTCCTCTTGCACTAGGGCCTGACATGGTAGTCCAGCTAGGTGAGGATTTTCACTTTCTTAGAATTCATCCAGCTATGTATTAATGGTATAAACAGAGTCCTCTATTAATTATGCTTCTATTGGTAAATTAAAACTTATCTAAGAATATAAAAGTTGCCAAGTTGTCTGTGCATAATAACTTATGTGAATGGAGTACCATAGCTGTACCCAAGGCTCCATTCTATTTGCTGAGACACCCTAGGGTGCCTCAGCACACTTATGGCAAGGCCAGGACCGATCTTCAAATGTTGAAGGTAACAGAAATATGCATCATCTACTAATCTCTATAGCTTTATGCACACTCTAGCTTGAGTAGTTCTTAACTTTTATATGACCTCATGCTATATTGTTTTGAGTCTTATGTTTGAAAACCTGGTTGGGATGTGCAACATGACTCAAAGGCTTAAAAATTTTTTCAGGAACCACAAGGAAGTACAATCTTCTGGCAATTATGCCTATTGTGAAGGGAGTAAATATGCTATTGGAATAATTTTGTTTGGGCATCACTTAGTTCCTTGGGCATAATTATTTCATACATGTAATTGCTGTCTATTCCATTACTTTAGATATAATGAAAAGGTTAGTGAGATACTGAATTCTATGAACTGATAAAATTTGGAAATAGCTACATTATACTATTTTCTGGTTGGTCAGTTACCTACAATTATTTAGTTCATGTCAGAAATTAAGTAACTAAAAATATCAGTGATATAATATTCAGTTTTCTATCTTTTAAAAGAAAATGTTTAATGGATAAATTTTTATCATAACTCAGACTCATAGTTCTGAGATGTTCAGTGTTCCAGGTGTTTCACCAAAGAACCCACTGTATTTGATAGGCCTTAGGGACCACATGGGGGTTTAAGGTGCAGCTGTCATAAATATGTTTTGGGGTCGTGTTAGCTGGTTTCTGTTGTGTTCAGCTTTTCTTTTCTTCTTTCAGAAAAACAGGAGAAGGGAATAGGAAGCCACTAGATTTAAAATCCTTGTGCTAGGATTCTGGTTTCCACAATGGCTTTTATACTGTAGGAAGTTACCTCTGAAGCTTAACATCCTTGAGGCCAAGGAATGTCAGGCAAGCTCCTTGGCTAATACAGGGGATGGGCAGCAGTCACAGCAGAGAGAAGAAGAGAAAAGAGTATGGAATACAATTTGAGTGTAGTGGGATTGATATTCACCTTTATTTCCTGGAAACTTGTGTATTATTTTATGGAAATTGAGCTGGATTCTGTATTTTAAGATTTTGGGATGAGCCAGGAAAGGCTTCAATAGTCATGAAATATGAGCACCCAGGAGGGGTACTCAGAGCACATTAAAACATGTCTGCCCTCATCCCTCCCTATATCTTTTCTCGACCACTTTATAATCCTCTTCACCTTCGACCTCCTCTGCTACTCCGTGCTTTAAGATTGCCTCCCTGACACATAAACTTCTCAATTTTGACCTGAGGAAGTTGTGGTTCTTTATATATCCTATTCCACAAGAAACCTGTCATTTCTGGCTAGGATCAGCATGCACATCCTGCAGGAATTTACTATATAGCCATGAATTTGTGAATAATCCAAAGAAAAATTGGAATTCTACTGTGCCTTCTGCACCATTTTCACTGCCAGTGGGATTCATTCTTATCTGTCAAGTCAGAGAGACTTAATTCTCAAGACCATCTTAGATAGGTCAGAAAGGTCCAGAATACTTGACTTTAAAAAGGACTATTCCTACAGAATCTAGTGGAAAGGATACCCCCTGCTTCACATGACAGAGATATATAATATTAGGGTAGTCTATATTAAAAATATCATTATGTGACATTGAAATTTCATATAAGAATTCTTTCACAACTTTTAGAATTTGATAAGGACCTGCTTGATTAATTCTATATTATCTACGCCTAAGTTTGGGTCATTTGCCTGAGTAAGAGAGATGCCACATCAAATTATAATGGATTAATAATATACACAGCATTTCTTAGGTTAGTTTTATCCATAGTGCAGCATTCCATGACTGGCATGGATGAACCTGAAGCTGATATTTTATTCTAACATGTGAAAGTAAAAATTAAGACTTCTAAGAAAATATATCAGGAAGGAAGTCAAACCATAGGTATCAAGTGCACCGAATGACCGCCACAGTAATGGGGATTTATCAGACACAAAAGAGAAAGTGAAAAAATTACCATGGTCAATGTCACATCAGAGAATATCTCCAAGACAAAGAATTATTTCATAAAATATTTATCTTTGTACACAGTGCTGTGCTGACAAAATGAATACATTTTATTTAAAGGCACCAGAAGGTTTCCATGGCTATGGCCCCTGTAGGAAGGGTTAACATTTTTTTAAACATTCCTGTGTATTATTGAATCTTTGCTATGTACCAGACCAGCTGGTTAAATGGTTGCTCAAGAACGTTAAACCCACAGACATGAAGAAAATAAAAATGAACCATACCTTCTTATGTCTCCTTTCCCTGACAAAATCCTCTGCTTTTCATTCTAAGCCTAAAAGTGTTATGAAGTTTTTAAAAGCCTGAACTGATTTTCTTAATTTTCCATAGAAAATATGTGAATACTCCATTAGACATCTAGAAAAATAGCAAATGAAGACTGAGCAATGATCTGTGGACTTCAGATCCATCGAGTCTAATATGTGAGCCTATGGTGGTCTCTTACAGGACCCAGTCAGTAGAGACAATAAGTGAATATCATCATAATTTATTTGAACAGAATAAAAGGTGATCAAGAGAGGCTAAGGAACACCAGAAGAAGGGGAAAAGAAGTTACAGCACATGGCAATGAATTTCTGTCAGGCGTGAATAATGCAGATAAGGCAGGAGCATTCTTGGTGGCATGTTTTGTCATGATTTGGGGATGTTTGGTGTACTAAATAATGATATAACCTTCTGTCCAATCCTTACTTCTACCCTAATCATCACAAATGCATTGTTTATCAAGAAAAGATTCCTCTTTTCTTGTATATTTGGTATGACTTTTCTACTCCATGTAGCATATAAAATAGAACATCAGACAAAATTTAAAATACATAGGAGTATGCCCATTTTGAGTTTAATTTAGGATAATAAGTAGTCATAAAAGTGACCGTTCAGTTGTACTGTTAGGAACCATGTAAGAAACCAAGAGGAAATTTTAATCTTCTTACGTAGGATCAATAGCTTCTTTGATCTTCCCTATTTCTTCACGAAATCAAAACAATGTTTAGAAAGCGCTGGACACTTTCAATGGCAGCAGTGGTTGGACTTCATCCACTTCTGTTCAAATGAGAACACCTTAGAACTGTGCTAGCTCACCTCACCCAGAGTCACAGATTCAATGGAATTGTTTGTCTATTAACATTTATTAATGTTTTGTATGAACTAATACCAGAGAAAGAGAGCTTCAAAGAGCTAGACAGTTCCTCACCATAGAGAACCAAACACTGGACAATTCCCCAGACACAGCCCACAGCCAGGTTTTTCCCATAATCCGTTTCTTCTGAAATCTCCTCACTTTCTAACAGGTTAGTTCTGTGGTAACTTCTGCCTCTAACCAGATTCTGTCCAGACCAATGGACACTTAAAACGAAATTGTGGCTGGAAAGTAACCTGCCTATAGAAATCCATCTTCCAAATACAATCCCCAGTTCAAAAAAAAAAAAAAAAAAAACGGAAGATTTTTAAAAGTACTCTTTATTTACTTACAATCTCATAGTTCTTTCTAAACAAGCAAAACAGGTATCAAAAACAATCTGCTGATGAAGTAAATAAGCAAACTGAGAAAAGAATAAAGGGCCTGTGGGGAAGCATAGTATGTGTGCTCTAGCTTTTTGACCATTGTGGGACTCTTAAATGCAAAATACTAAAAATCTGAAGATAAAGATCTGAAAATAAAAATAGTCCAGTAACTGTTATAAGACCAAGGGATTTTATGTAGCCAATAGCTTACATATTTTATTGCTGTTTGATGAGCTGTAAAAAACAAAGACATATATTTCAGCTTTTTTTGTCTATTTATGACGACATGCCTAATAAGTCAGCATCACCATTACATCAGTTTCACCTTTGTCACTCATTTACATTAATTTATCTTCATCTAGGAGACATTTATCTTCTTGTTGCTGCTATTTCTCTTTAACAGAAATTGGTTACAGAATGAAATCTATTATATTTTCTCTTCCAAGTCATCAATCTTAGCTAAAAATATGAAGACAGTTCTTTTAAATACTACCTAAGGCATTAGCAGAAAGCTACAAATTCTCTGGATAATCATTGTCTTACTGACTTAGCTGCAATAGAAATGTAGGTGAGCACCTAACTCAGGAAAAAGAAAATCCATGCGTCAGACTTTCCTTCTTTTAATGAGTCAATAAGATATCAGGCTCTTATCATGTCTAAGAATGGGAAATGTGCGAAAGGTTTACACAGAAACAAAGACTTCAAAAGCAAAATTATCTCCAGCTGGCAAAGGTAGGTCCATGCTGCTTGCTGACAGGCTAATGACCTGAGCTCTGTCCCTAGAACCCACGTAGTAGAAGAGAATCGACTCCTGTAAGTTGTCTTCTAGCTCCACAAACATGCTATGTTGCATGTACATACTGATAAGCACACATACACAAACACATATACATACACGCATACACACATACATATACATACATACACACATATACAAACACACATACACACATGCATACACACACATACACATACACCCACATACATACACATACACATCTAAATGAGATATACATAAAGGCAGGCAGATGATACCATTCATATTCCCAAAGAATGTTTTAGTGTCATAAAGGTAAAGCACAAGAACACAAAAGAAACAATATGTATTGTCTTAATTTAGGGAAGTGATGAAAAGAAAGTAGGAATAAATTTTTCTACTAGAGACCTGCAGTGTTTCTATTGTTTTTCTTGAAACGTACGTTTGTTACCCACAAAAAGGAGTAAGAGGTCCTTCCAACACAATGTAAATGTTCTTTCTTCATGACCTCGAAATAACCTCATATTGCCTGTAACAGAATAAACTTACATTGGCACACATATAGGTTAGTTTAAGTTAACCAGTGTCAGAAAGGAAAATATTATGAAAGCAGTCAAGTAAGTATAAAAATATTTTCCGCACATTTAATGTATGCAAAGATTATCTGAGATTAGTTAAAAGGGATTTTACATATTTGGATTCAAACTTCTACATTTTATCTGATTTAGGCCTGGAAAGTTGGAGTTCAAGGCTCCTTCTAGTTGATTCAGTCTTGTGAAGCCTGAGGTGACCCACTGAGGTATTGCACTCTAGAAGAACCTGCTGACAAAGGCCACAGCATTCTTGGTCTAATACAGTTTCAATGCTTAATAGAATTGTGTGAGTGTGCTTGGCTTGCTTAGCCAATTCTGGGTTAGAGAACTGTCGATTTGAGTTTAAAATGACTAATCAAACTCTTTAGTAGCTTGAATAGTTTCCCAAACATTCTTGTAAATCTCTTTTCTTATCTAATCTGAAATGCTGCCTCAACTTGCTCTCATGATCCCTCTGATTTCTCTTGTTGGGTCTGCCCTCAAAGTGTCACAAAATGTGTGCTTTAAATAAAAAACAATATATCTCTATATTGTACGGTGAGAACTTCATAGTCAAGTGTCTGTAGAAACTTGATCCTGCGGAAGGTCTGCTGAGGAGAACCCTTCCTGAGACCCTTCTGACTTCTGCTGATCCTTGGCCCTTCTTGGCATCACTGATCCCTGGCAGACCTTGGCATTTCTTGCTGTACAAATTATCACCTCCATGTGTCCCCTGACTTTCACACAGCAGTCTCTTCACATGCATGCCACTTTGCATTTGAACTTTCTATTTTTATAAGGAAACCAATTGTATTGATTAGAACCCACTCCCATGGCCTCATTTTAATTTGATTATCCTTATAAAGATTTAGCTTATCAATAGAAGGTAATTTTCATTAATGAGTTTTAATGCTTAATATGATCTTGTGGTATGAAATGGTGAGTTTCATGGTGTCTGTAGAATCTGTTCTTACTTCACTATGTAGCAACAGAAGTTTTGAATGAGATAGTATACACCAAAGCTGCACTGTGAAAGATAAAGAACAAACAAAATATAGAAATAGGTATCAGTCTCTTCATCAGAGAAATTACCAGATCAGTTATCTATCAAGGGGAAACATTGGCTTCTGAAGTTGACCTTTGGGAAGGAAAAGTTTGGAAGTGGGAAAGAAACAACAACAAAGACACATTTTACTTGCTAGAGGATAAAGAAAAAGTACAGGATGAAAGATGTTTGTTAGTTAATAACTGTGCTGTTAAAGTAATTCTGAGACTTGAAGCCCAGGAGCAAGTGTTAATATTTTTTTTGGGGGGGGGAGGGAGCAGAGATGATTTGAGGATCTTGACTTGTAGCAATTGGTTTTCTTTGCTCTAGTTTCTCATTCGTTTTTGTGTTTTGCTTATAGATGAGGTAGTAAGTGTTGCTACAAGACTGCAATGAGATCTGAAGTTGCTTATGAAGCAGGTTGTTCTTCGTGGACTCATAGACTCATCTCCTGAATCATAGATCAGATCATAAAGCCATACACCAAAATGCTGCTAGGCACCCTTGCTAGGAACACAAGTATGTTTCATATCCAGTGTGGAACTGGATTTTTTGAGTAGAAACAATATGGTTTTGGTTAAATAATCCATTCAAACTTTTAAATACCTTTTGTCCACACCTTTTTACTTGCAAATGTTCATTACAATGACTCCTTGGTCTAGTACGAAGTCTCTGGCTTCTGTTACTTTGTCAATGTTGGAGTCTCACTGGGACTCCTCTCAGAAATCCTGTGTCATGGAGGTCTTGTAGATTTGGGTCTGTAGAACTGGGCTCTTCCTGCACTCCAGCAGTTAATCCATGGGATAGATGTTGGGGAGGGCCAACTCAAAGCCCTGGTTCTGGGCCTGCAACCCCAAGCTAGGGCTAGCTCCATAGTGCTGCCCAGACATGATGCAGGGCCTGCTATCTGCAGCATGTGATGGACAGCTCTCCTGCTCTTGTGACCCCATTGGGACCAGATGTCCTGTCTGCCACTGGTGGTGAGGGCAAGAGGGAGGAGAGGGGAGGGGATCTCTCTCTCTCTCTCTCTCTCTCTCTCTCTCTCTCTCTCTCTCT